>OY986964.1:34785085-34828949 GCA_963920575.1 Narthecium ossifragum
AATTTGCCTGAAAACCCAGGTACTAAACGCATACTTTATGACTCATAAGTCACGTCATAAAAGCTGATCTTATATATATATACTAGGTGGTGGGCCCGTGCCACCTGGCACGGCTAACTGCCCGCCCCCACTATCTCTATTATAACTTACGCCACATCAGCCACTATCCTTTTTTTGTTTATTTAATTATAATTTTATACCATGTGTATGCCACGTATATGTTATGTGTGTATAAGTTTATGACTCAGATGATGAGTCATAAAAGTAACTACCTTGGATCTTATAAGGTAGATAATATGTATATTTAAAACTAATCTCCTGGCTTATGATTATAAGGATGTATATTTAAAACTAATTTAGGGAAGATGATAAAAATATACAAAGTTTTTTTTGTTTGAAGAGTTGAGCACAAGGCTAGGTTACAGACTACAAACTGCCTAGTAGGGCATCTGGTCCATCCTCAATGGACCAAACAAAATCTTTCCTAGAGATGCGACAAAAACGAGCGACCTGATCTGCTCTAATATTGTAAGACCTTGGAATATGGAGGAATAGTACCGAATCAAAACCCAAGACTAGGAGCCAGATCTGCTTAGCCAGCCCCTCAACCTCCTTAGGCCACAGTCGAGATCCGTTTAGGATCTGAATTGTCGCCAATGAATCAGATTCCACCACAAGTCTAGATAGCCCCCTTGCACGAGCCTCCCTTAGCGCAGTAGCCACACCCTCCATCTCACCTTCAAGAGGGGAATATGCAACGACAGGTAGTCCCACCATCCACGCGGGTGCATCAGAATCTCCCAGGCCAATCACCCCAATTCCAGCTAAGCCAGAGAACCTGTCAAAAGATGCATCAGTCTGTATTACATGCAAACCAGTCCTCCCTCGTGCTGGCCTTTCCTCCTTGGACTTACGTTTCAGGAACTCCATTGCTTGCCTCCGAACCTTACAAGCCACAACTTCAGTCAATAGAAGGGAAACGGTTGTAACCGTTATTGCTCCGTATAAGGTTGATATATATATAGTTGACACGTGTCAGCTCCTCAAATCTCTCTCCATCTCAAATATAATATTTTATTTTTAATTTCAATGTAATGTATGTAAAATTAAATAAGTATTTTGTTTTTATTTTAGGCTAATATCATATTTTATTCTCAATTATGTTTTAAAATATTTATTACATGTCTGATGCACTAGTAAAAAAGACATCAATATTAATTCAATTCTTTATATCAATGGCATTTTTTACATTTGGCATTCAAAAAGGTACAATTCCTAACCTTATTTCACATTTTTTATATCCAAACACTATTTTTTTATTCCAAACAATCATTACATATCTATTCTAACATACCAAGCCCAAAATTCACTTAGCCGGGGGAATCTATCCCCCAACAAAATGACACCTTCATGTCATTTTGTTTGAGAAGAAACGGCATCGTCATGTCATTGAATCGAGGCTTGTTCACATCGCAGGCTATATAAAAAAGAGTTTTTTTTTGTGGATTTTGTGCATTTCTTGAAACATGACGATATGAAAGAATGAGTGGACATTGATATAATATTAGCTTCCGAGTAGTAACCAAACTCTTTAGTATTTTTTTAGCGTCAGTTTGAATTGAGCATATGATAAGTTTGTATAGTGTATAAAATAAAAGTTATGCAAACATCAAAAGTAGTAATGTAGAATTTAGAGAAAAATATTTAGCTTATCCTTATTCCAAACGGACCTTAAAGTTCTTATCATATAAGATGATATGTAGAATGTTAATTATACCAAAACAACATTCTATCCAGTGAAAAGTTTGTTTTTTAGGCTCCGTTTGGTACGTGGATAAAACCTATTATGAAATAAAAGTTATTCTTAGTTAAATAATAATGATTACTTGAGATAAGAAAAAAATAAAGATGAGTAGTAGATGAAATATGAATAACTTTTTTTATGGGTGTTTAAAAATAAAGTATAGAATAAAAAAAATATCCTCCTCTTAACCCAAGTTATCCCGAATCAACTATGCCCGTAGCAAACGGGGCTTGATGTTTTAACAACGTGAAGTGTGGAGAATATGAGAAGTCTTATTTTGTTGACTGCTAAGTGGAAAGCAACTTCTATTATGATTTATGCCATCAAGCAGCATTTCCATTTCCAAATCCCTGCTCTGTTCTCACCTCATCACTGTTGCATCACATGGAAAAACCCATGACAACCAATGGTTGAGGCGAGTGGCATCGTAGTCATTCCCCATAGAAATCAGGGCTAGAGTCACTCTTCCAGGTCTTCCTGACTTAAGACGTCCTTTTTATAAAGGATTGGTACCCGGAGACCTCCTCGTTATTCTCTCCTCTCTCCGGGACCACCAAGAACAAGAGAGAGAAAGAGAGAGGAGACAAAGAGCTGAAACCGAGGCAACAGGTGGTCTAAAGATCAGATTTTTAAGACTACCCACTTCATCTTTTAGTCGAAAGATTGAGAAGAAGTAGAGGAATAGAACATGAGTGTTTGATAGGTGGGGATGGGCAACTGCTTGTGTTCTTCTAACAGAGTGGAGAGGTCTCACAGCTCCCTTAACTCCTCCAGTGAGTAGTTTCTCTGATCTTTTGTAGTGCTTGTGATTGCTAAAGTTTTCGTCCTCGGATGTAACTCCCAAGGATGGGATTTTGGGTTTGCCTTGGCTCTCTTGGTTTCTAGTGTTGGTTCTTTTCATTTGGTGTTGGGGGTTGGTGAAAAGTTGGGTTTTTTTATAACTTCTCACGATATGGATAGTTCCTTTAGATGGAGTAGTAATTGCTATTTGCTATTGTCCCTTTCTCTTCGGAGTTTTAGATTTGGGATCTGATTTGATGTTTGAGTCCTCCTAATCTATAGTACTTGAAGTTGTGAAAAGTGAAGTTTTTCCTGTTTATTGATCTGATTCTAATATAATTCATTGCCTTAAGCCCAGCCTAAAAGTAGATGAGGGATGACCTGAAGCTCTTTATGTTCAACTTTCAAATGAATGCCTGGCATATGTTATTACAGATCATGCTTTTCTTGAGGTTTCCATGTTAGAAGTGGGGTTTTTGGTTATTATATGGATATTTCAGGGATACACCATACTTCTCACTAGAATTTTTATCTTGAATTTTGAAAGACACATAATTCGTGAAACTTCACCAGTGAGCCTTCTTCCCCAGTTCATCTCTTGTTTGATTACCAACTCTGGACCTCCGTGAGTGACCTTTCATGGTTGTTTCTTTAGAGACTGCAAACATCTTTGAGTGTTAAAAGCTGATGACCCGGTTTAGATGTAATTAAGTAGAGAAGATTGCAAAGATGTTAGTAACAAGAGATAGTTCTCCTCCATTTTCTTTGGACTGTATTATGTGTTGGTGTCCTCATATTTGCAGTCAGAGAGATTTCAAACTAAGGGGGTTATGAGGATGAGTTCTAGCTGCTATAAAAGTTGTAGGATTTCATAGACTCTGATGGGCACTTCTTCTCTTCAACATGCAGATTTCAAAGGCTCCAGCAGAACAGGCCTATCTTCAGTTACTTCTGCTCGGACAGAATCTTCGACTCCATCAACGCTTACTGTTCCTTCTTACTGCGAAAAGAACAGTTGTGAGAATCTCCCCACACCACTAACTCAAGGCCAAATTTTGTCATATTCCAAGGCCTTCAGATTGTGCGAGCTGAAAAATGCTACTAGAAGCTTCCGTCCAGAGAATGTTATTGGGGAAGGAGGGTTTGGTTGTGTCTATAAGGGCTGGATTGATGAACAGAATCTTGTAGCGTCCAAGCCTGGAAATGGGACAGCCGTTGCTATCAAGAAGCTGAAACCAGAGAGTTTTCAGGGACACAAAGAATGGCTGGTAGACTTTCTGCAGCTTCATAACTTTTCTGTCTATCACTTTCCTTTCATGGCACATTCTGCTTCTATTGATTTCTGAGGTGCTGCCGATTTCTTATCTCTTTTTTCCATCGCCAATGAATTCAGACAGAGGTAAACTATCTTGGTCAACTTCGCCATCCAAATCTGGTTAAGCTCATTGGATACTGTTTAGATGGCGATTACCGACTTTTGGTTTATGAATACATGCCAAAGGGGAGTCTGGAGAATCATCTATTTCGAAGTAAGTAGTCATGAGTGCTAATTAATTTGGATTCAGTGGTGCCAAATTATATCACAGGTGATATAATAAAATGCATGCTGGCATCGTCTTTAATTAGAGATGTATACGATATATACCTTTCCGGCATCCTAGCTTGGAGTGTTATGTAGTTAGGTTGCTCTCAGGCTTTCACTGAGTTGTGTTTTGTATATTTTTCTACAAATGACTTCTACCTTCCAACATTTCTAGGAATCACTTTATTTAGATGGCTCCAAATAAATAAGAGAAAGGAACTGATTAGAAGTCTATCTTCTCTTCCCTGTTATGTTCCAAGTTCATTATATGCATGGATGTCTACTGTTCTATGTGGGCCATTATATATCTACTGTTCTTCATGTCATAGTTGTTCTTTTCAGATGGTGCTAATCCATTTTCTTGGGCACTAAGAATCAAAGTCGCTGTTGGTGCTGCCAAGGGACTCGCATTCTTACATAATGCTGATTCCCAAGTTATATATCGAGATGTGAAGGCCTCAAACATTCTCCTTGATTCGGTATATGCTCAAGAAAGACTTCACCTGTTTCATCAGTTATAGAACTGTATCGTGGAATTTTTTTCTCCAACATATCACCTTCTTTTTTTTTAAATGCAGGAGTTTAATGCAAAGCTGTCAGACTTTGGTTTGGCAAAGGCTGGCCCAACAGGTGATAAGACTCATGTCTCCACGCAAGTCATGGGTACTCATGGATACGCAGCACCCGAATATATTACTACAGGTTTGTGCATTTTTGTTTTTATAGATCGTATATCAGATTTCTTTGCAAAGGTTCAAGTATCCCTTGAAATGATGTGTAAAATTACTTGTAACTTTCAGTGGACAATTCGATGTACTTACCTTAACTCCATCCAACTTATATGGAATTGTCTTGAGATTGCATGATTGCTAACTTCAATCCCTAGTCAATTGGATTTGAAGATGAGGTACTGAAAAACTCTGTGAGCAGAGCAGAGAGTTCTTTGCAGATGAGATGAAGAAATGTTTAATTTAGTTTTCTTGCACCGTTGCTCTCATTTATTAGTTTTCTGAATGAAGAAATGTTTAATTTCTGTTTAGCGATAGGACCATACTCTTCATTTGTTGTATACAGGTCAGCTTTCTGCCAAGGCCGATGTCTACAGCTTCGGGGTTGTGCTACTGGAGCTGCTATCCGGACGCCGAGTTATTGATGGCTCGAGGGTAGGCATTGAGCAAAGTCTAGTAGAGTGGGCAAAGCCATTTCTGGGGGACAAGCGGAAGGTATCCCGGATCATGGACACCGGATTGCAGGGCCAGTATTTGAAGAAAGAGTCATACAAAGTTGCCACTCTCGCATTACGGTGCCTTACAAACGAGCCGAAGCTCCGTCCTAGCATGACCGAGGTCCATGCAACACTTGACAAGCTGCGAGCCGATATGATCACAGCCAAAGTCACGAAAGGAATGCAGCTCAAGGAATTTGCTCATCAACTCTCTCTTCCAAATCCATCAACCAGGAAGCCTTCATTGCTGAAGCATCTGCGGTATCACAAAAGTATGAGGAATGTAAAAAAGCAGTCAGGTTCTTGAAATTTAGATCAGACCGGGCTTGTCAATCTTCTTGGGCTGTCCCCTTTCGGTTTAGTGGTTCAATTTTAGCAGCATGGTTTCATCAGAAAAATCATGCCTTGAGGTGTATGCACTTGAATGCTGCACATTGAACATGTTATGTTATGTGACTTCCTTCTCTGTGAAATGAATAAGGTTTTTATTGAAGTTGTTCACCATTTTTTTCTAATTCACTTGCTTCAGCTTCAGCTTAGAGCCCTGTCGGGTTCCTGCCCGCAATTATCCGGATTTAGATCCAATTAGATTTCGGGTCGTGTGATATCGGATTTTAATGCATCTTTGCCCAGCATTCCTTTCCATCGGATGTAAAAAGAGCGCATATCGGGGTCTCCGGGCATCGAGCATCGCACGAGTACACAAGTTGCTAACTGACGTGGCGGCCTCGCGTTGTTCACAGGGACCAATATTTAGGTGGTCGGCGCTCCTGCCTCGAGATGGGCGCATAGGGCATGAGTTCGATGTATGCCACGTCACGGACCGACGCGAACAAACCTCCTCCGCGGAGGTGGGGTTCCCATTTATTTCATAAGAAGAACCCAAAGCCCCCGAAGACCCCGTAGCCGTAGGAAAAGAGGAAGGAAGCCCTCGTGCAGCAGTGGGATCTCCGTCTCCGATTCTAATAGGCAACTTCTCAAATCCCTTCTCTCTAGCGAGATCTCTTCTTGAAAACATAGTTGAATTAGGGATCTTTTTGGACTTCAGCAGTGCTTCTTGATCGCACCAAATTAACCCCCGATTTGATTCCATTTTGATTGTTTGGGTGTGATTCGCGTTTCATGATTCATGGCATTGTTTGATAAATATAGTATGGAAGTAGTTGTATTATCTGGTTTAAGTTTAAATTTTATGTACTCTTCGATGGTGTTTCGTGTCGTTCTTTGGGGTCACAAGAAGGGGTTTATATGATTTCTAGGGCTTTTAGTTTGATTTCTATTGAATAAATATGGGTCTTTAATGCTGTGGTTTTGTGTCTTAGCAGATGATGATGATGATGGTGATAATCGAAGATTGAGTGGTTTTAGCAAGTTTCAGAAAGATGGTGCTAGTTCTGGCGCTTGGTGATCTTCACATCCCCCACCGGGCGCCGGATCTGCCATCCAAGTTCAAGTCTATGCTTGTTCCTGGGAAGATCCAACACATTATATGCACAGGAAATCTTTGCATCAAGGTACGCCCTTTCAACGATTCTGTTTTTGTTCACATTGATGTTCTTGAAGAGGTGGTTTTGTCTATGCTAGGAGTTTGATGCAATCAATCAATGTATATAACTGTGAATTGCATCTTTGCACAATTGAATACTTGGAGATATATCTGCTAGATAGAATCAAACTCCTTGGCACTTTCTTTGAATAACTTGCTTTCTCGCTAGTGGAATAATTTGCAAACTTCTTTGCATTGCTTTGCGAAAAGCAAGGTTGCAGCTGATAAAAAGGACCTCAATTTTCCAGTTATCTGAATGTATATTCAACCGAACTTTAGTAAAGTCAGCTAATAACATGTTTTTATTTACGTCAATTTTTTTATCAAAGGAATAGTGGGCCAGCTGGGCCAGCTTTATTTGAGAAATCTGTATCATGTTTTTTGTTGGTTGTTACCTTTGGAAGATGGCTTCATCATATTTGATATCCTTGTCCACCTGAGTTGTTTTCTGGTAGCAGTGTTGGCAGGTAGCCATCGGGATTCCAGTATTTTCTTAGAAGAATTCCATAACGTCTAGATAACATATGATAATAGCATGATTTACAGCAGTATCATATGTTATCTTTCTATCAATTTTTTGATTTACGAGAATAATATATTTCAATAGATGCCCTTTCAGTTGTGCGTGATCTATTCAGATAATTCGGTTCGTTTCAACAGAAATATTTTTTTTTATGGGCATATCCAATTGCAAAAGGGATTCTATACTGGAAATGGTGATTTTACAGGATCACTGTTTAATTTGAGGTAAGGCATATTTTAGAATTATTTAAAGGAGATCAGTCCGCCTATATAAATAATTTACATGTGACAGGGTGTACTAGCAAACCTCATTGGAGGTATCTCTTGATTCTGTGACATAGGGCATGATAATCATATTGGAAGGGTGCTTAGGAACTGAATGATATTGTTTTGTTTGTGGAGAGTAACTTCTTCTAAGTTTTTTCAGTTCACAGCAATATGCATTTGAGAATTATTTTGGATGTAAGGAATTTCTCATGCTCTTCTCTAGAGGCGAAGTTTCATTTGTAGCTTTTTTTTAATATTTTGGATGATTGTCATGTTTCTTGTTAATAGGAAGTTCATGATTACCTGAAGACCTTATGTCCTGACTTGCACATTAGTCGAGGTGAATATGATGAGGAAGCCCGATACCCAGAGACCAAGACTCTTACAATTGGTCAATTCAAGCTTGGTCTTTGCCATGGTCATCAGGTACTTTTGCCACCTTTCTGTGCTTGTTCATGGCTTTCCAGCACGTAGTAATATCGCCATGATTCTTAAGTACGCTATTTGCTTCACTTGTCATCAGGTTCTTTTAAGTATTTCTTTTTCTTGTTGAAAATTTAAAGTGAGGAAAGTGTATTGAATATAGTTTTATAGTTGTATGATTTCTAGGTAGCTGGAACTAACAATGTCTTATTTGAGGAAGTACTTGAAGATGTATAATGTGTTGCAATGCAACTCGGATTATGCTTCTGAACCAAGTCTGCTAGACCAAGATTTATTTGGGGGGGGGGGAGGGTGGAGACTAGGGTTACCTTTGCTGAATTGTTCTTCCTTCCGACTGTAGTCTCTACTGGATCTTCCAGATGATATTCACTTCATTTTACAGCTGGGCATTTCTGAGTGTCTCTTGTAACTTCAATATGCAATACAGCATCCTTATCGGTCTTACAAAGTCTTTATCCTGTAGAGCTTTCCTGAAAACTTCAATTCGTTTTAATGACTAATAACAGCTGTTGTAACTTAACATATTTATGTCATCGCTTCCATTCGTTTTCTTCCAGTTAATGCATGTCAGTATAATGTGGTCTTTGTTTCTTAATTTGATGATGTTTTGATATGTAGGTGGTTCCATGGGGTGACTTGGATTCTTTAGCTATGCTTCAGAGGCAGCTTGATGTAGACATCCTCGTGACAGGTCATACTCATCAGTTCAAGGCTTACAAACATGAGGGTGGTGTGGTTATTAATCCAGGGTCCGCAACAGGCGCCTACAGCAGCATCACATATGATGTTAACCCGAGCTTTGTGCTTATGGACATTGATGGCCTTCGAGTTGTTGTATACGTGTATGAGCTCATCGACGGCGAAGTGAAAGTTGATAAGATTGATTTCAAGAAGGCTGCCACCACCCACTAAAGGAGTATGATTTCTTATTAAGATTGAACCCGAATGCTCTTTTTGGATCCTCTCTTTGTAATCTCTGCTGTAATCGGTTCTCCTTTGCCTTGTACTGATTTTGAGAACTTTTGTGCAAATAAAGTCGTTGTTACTGTTCGTGTGTGCTACTGAGCCTTTGTTATGCATTAGCAGCTGTTGCGGTAGTCAAGGATGTGATGTAACTTTCCTGCGGGGTTAGCTTTCGCAAAGAAAAAAACAATCCAAAGAACCAAGGAACATGATCCGCAAAAGTAACCACATCTTCCAAGTTGAGATCAAACTGTTGAGAATAAGAAGAACGAGAATATAACAGAGTTAATGAGGTGAGGTGATCAAGATGTCGGACTAAGGGAATGCTCATCCCAAAATTCAGAAAAACTGAAGCAAAAGATATAACCCGTCTGCACTTCGATTGTAGCGAATTGCATCTAAAGGAAAGATGCCGTAAAAAAACTAATCAGTCGTCATTTCTCAAGGATAAACTCTTGTATTTCAATTCCTGTATGGCGGGCACCGCCCTGAATTCTCAACATGACCTCGTCTCCAACTTTTAATGAGGTTACAGGAATTGCTGTCGCTGTTTTCTCGTCAGCTGCAAAGAAAGGAAAGTAGCTGTAACATAACAAACAAAAGAGGATATTTGAGTCAGCAGCAAGAAGATACAATCAAAGGAAAGCAAGAACCTTCATTAGGGCAGACTAAGCCAACAGTTTCAGCATTCTGTAGGAAGATGCTAAAGCATTCATTACCTGAATCTATCTGCAAAAGCATGACAGTATATAAGTTCCATCTGCAATATCTCATAAGGCTGTTGAAGTTAGTTGGTCTTCAGAAATCATTTTCAGTTCAGCAACTTGAACGTCTGAACAGACTTTGTTTTGCAGTTGGTAGCCACACATTATATATGGTAATGAGTGATGCCAATGCCTCAGTTAAGGTCAAGAATTTCATCAACAGGATCCAGTTTCCCACTTGACTATCACGCTCACTAGGAAAACTAACCAGCCAGATTCAAATGAAAACAAGACAAAGTTGACTCATTTTACAGTTACACCCATTTGCATTAGTCCTCCTTAATTTATTGTTTCTTGAAGATGGATTTTTGCTGCAAGTAAGGGCATCTGGTGCATACCTTTGCCTCTACAAGGATGAGAGGCCTTGATTCTATCTTTACTCGTCCCACAATTGCTGTCCATTGTACTCCAATTCGATCAACTACTATAACCTCCTTGCCTGCCTGGAGCTCGGATAGGTAGCTTGTCCTGCCCCCAGGAATTGCGACATAGGAATGTACAGGACCCTGGACACAGCAAAAATTAATATAGAGACGAACTAATTTATATGTGCCGTTCAAATCCACGTCACCAGACAATACCCGATTATGCTTTCTAAGCGAGAAAGATGAGAAAATCAGCAATGTTTACAATTGCAGGTAATAGTTATGATTCCTCTCTTATTCAACGTGTTAATTAGGCCAAAAATAACGGCTCTTGCTTACAAATTCCCATATCCTTCGCATTTTTTTGTTATTGTTACTTGCATCTACTAAATACAAACTAATATCTCAGTTTAATCTCCAAAGTAACCTGGATTCCATATGTCTTACATATAATCAGAAGGGCTCCATTGATGGAGCTGGCTTGGCTAGACCATTCACTTTGATCATAGCTGTTTCATATCAGCTTTTTGTGTATGCAGTATTGGAAATTTTTCATTTAATGAAAAAGAAGACATTACAGGGGAAAAAATGTCTACCATATCACAAAAACACCTGAGCAATTCTAAATTGAGAAGCGACCAATTTTAAGACAATATGTACCGCATTAACACGGAAGGGCCTGCTAGCAATGTAATTTGATTCCAAGCATTCTGAATGAACAAGAAAAAGTCCTCTAGCAAAGGAACCAACCTATGAAGCAAAAGGAACAAGATAGATATCATATTCAGTTCCAAAAAAAAAAATGATCGAACTTAAGAGGGGTAGTGAGAATGTTAAGGTGCTAAGAGCAAGATTTGCTTAAGCCATTTCATGCAGCAGTGTGGAGCAGGAAATCAAGACAAACCAGAAGGCCTTCACCCGGTTTCATGATATTGCAAAGATCAACACACACACGGTCACCCATTCCAACTAATTCAACCCGGGTCACAGTGGCCTTAGTCAAGCTCAATAGATTCCTCACTTCATCTCTTCTGTCAAAATAGCCCTGCAAATAGTAAAGAATGATAATAAACCCTCAATGTTAGAGGAGGCTACATGGAACACAAATTGCCAGAACATATGTATAGAATTCAAAAAAAGTTTAGCTAAACCAGGATATGTGTGGTATGCATCTCAAACTTGTATTCGAGTCAAGTTGGAAATGATCTCTTTAATTAATTTAAGTTTTGTACAAAACAGTATTGCGTAAAAAAAGCTGCAAGCAGGCGGGGAGTAAGAACGTCACTTGATGCTCACTACCCATTTTTAAAGGCAAATTTATGGTATATAGTACAACGCAGGAAGATAAGCTTGACATGTGTAGTTATACATCAAACAGTAAAACTTTGGGAGGCATTCACACAAAACATACCTTCAGTGCAATAATCTCTTCAACGTCCTTGACTTTCAAGACAACACCACTTAGGCCTTTCTCTAAAGCCTACAATCCAATGCTGTTAAGAGGTCATCTCGGACGTCGTAATGACGATATTGTCTGCGAAAAGCTATCCAAATGCTAAAATTATATTACCTCAAGAAACACTTGGGCTTCGTATGATGTTGTTGAAACTGCCAATATGGTTCTCTTGCTGTGCTGCAGTGCGGCAACAAGATTCTCCGCAGGTATAACCTGTGCAGACCATGAATTAAAGCCATACAAAATCAAGTAACTGACAAAACAGCATACGAATATGCTTTTAAAAATATCTTTACACTAGCTTTTGTGATATACAGTTATGTCAATATCAGGAGAAAGGTGCAATGATAACATGGCCATAATTACACGGTAAGCATAAACCCTTGCTCCAACAATCTATTTCAGCCTTATTATCTCTCATCACAAAAGTCTTTTGCCGATATTGCCTCTCTTCAAGCACATTCCGAAACAAGTTATGTTAGTGGTAAAATCTATAGGGTCAACACAGCAAGCATATGTTCCTATAAACATGAGCTTGGTTTAGTACAGATACTAAACTACTATAAGTCATTTTTCCAGATTGTAAAGACTTCAGGAAAAGAAAAGGTGCAACCACATGCTTTCTTTGGTAGGGTAATAATATGATCAGGTATGGCTTGATGAGATACCATGGGCATGTTGGTTGTTCAGGCTAAATGTTATAACAGTTCAGATTAACAAAATTGAATCAGCTTTGTCCCTTCACTGATATCAGGCCACGAGTTGATTTCAACTTATGGTTCATACCATGGTATACAGGTTCAGCTTTCAAGCCAAATGCATAATGATGAGCTTAGAAGTTAAGTTAACACTCTTATTAAGAAGTTCTTCAAGTTGCACAATCACGCACAATGGAGTTTGGCATGCTGTGATAAAGAAATATAAGAAAGAAGTGACCAATAACAAAATCTGTAGCAAAGCTGGGAGGAAAGCTTGGAGTGTAAGAGATATCTCTGTTTCTTTTTTGAGAAAATCTTTGTTTATAGTCATAGAGAAGCAAAATGGGAAACCTTGCATCCACCCTGGAAGTTTATAACGAGAGCATCTGCTTCCTCATTATCCAGTTGAAGAAGCTTTAAGCCTTCCGGGGAAGAAATATCATAAAGTTCAGCAACTTTTTGGTCTTTTTCATCAAGAACATTTGAGCCTTCAATAAAGAGAGGTCGAATAAACGCGATCGCTGCACGAACAACCAGCACCTGATAATTTAATCAAAACGAGAAATAAATATATCTTGTCAAAAACCAGTCAAATTATGAAGATGATCTGACTAAATGAAATTTTTTAGCAAACAGTTCTTACAGCTATGGACTGCAGATGCATATATCTGGACTATTCATAATACCTTTCCACTTTCTATATATTTAAAGCAACATAAAGTGAGATGTTGTACTCACTAAGCTATATTTTATTGTTAGAAAACGCCTAAAAAAGCCACAAAATGGTTGATAACTTTTTATCACACTGATGGAAACCATCAAGATGGTAACTGCACATGCAAATTTAAAATGCTGGAAGATTCATTGATACTCCATACCAAACAACTAATACTAAGGAAAGTACAAGCTTTAAACTGAGTAGGAAAGCATACAATAAAAAACATTCCTAAGAACCTTACATGTCCAATCATTCACAAGTTTTTTAGATTGGGGTTCAGAGCTGAAGACAAATGTGTTCCATCCTCTCTCAACAGCTGCAGTCATAACCTCCTTGTTATCAGTCCATACCCAAACAAACTTCTTCTGCTCAAGGCCTGCATAATTCTCTGCCAAGGACATCCTGATGTGATACTTCACTGGCAACCGAGCAACACTAGTAAAGCCACCAATCAAAGAGCAATGACATCCTAGAAAGACAAAGACCCGGGTTTTAGAATCTCATCAAGCATAATTGCGAAATCCGAAAGGTAAAAACTTTCAGGACAAATGATACAAGTAACAAGAGAAGCTAGAGCAGCAAAGGCACGATCTATTCCCCAGTCTTAGAATCCTATAAGCATAATTGCAGGGTCCAAAAAATAAAACTTTCAAGACAAATGATAAAAGTAACAAGAGAGGCTAGAGCAGCAAAACGAACGATCTATTAGAAGAACAGACGAAGAGCTAAGGAATCAATAGAGAGCTAAGAGATCAACAACAAAAAATTGAGACCAAACCTCTCCTAAAGGGAGCGAGAGACTTGGATGACGAGGCTGGGATTCCAAGAAAGGAGGCAATGGAGAGCAGAGACATCTCCAAAAGCATCTTAAATCCCTAAAAGCTGGAAATTATGAAAGGGGTGTCAACAGTAGCGTCCACGTCTTGCTTGCGCATGGAATCCTCTCTTTCCGGGTCCGGATTCTAGAAATCGGGTCGGGTCCAGATTTCGTCAACCCTTTGGTTTCCACGTCTCGCTGCCTGCCTGGCTAACCCTTCGGTGCCCCGGAAGTGAAGTAGCTGGGCTCTATTATTTTCCATTTGTTTTAGATTTTTAAGTCGACTCGTGTTTTTAATTTATTTCCTTAATTAAAACTCGTTTAAAATTTGCTAGAAATAACTTCTTGCCGTGATTTTCTCAATCAGAAATAACAACCCAAACAAATTAAAATCTAGTAAATGATCAACAAAATAAGCAGTACATAAAATATACTATAAAAAAGAACACATTGTTCTAAAATTGCTGTTTATAGAGAAACTAACATTTATTCAATCGATGGTTGAAGAAGGCTCGAATGACTTTAAAATTAAAAAAAAAAAACAAAAAAGTTCTTCCTTTTATTTGGAAGTTTAGATAGCAACTCAAGATTTTAAAAAAAAAAAACATCTAAAAGTCACATTAAAATCTAAAAAGACATGATAATTAATTAATAGCCACTCTAAAAAGAGAACTTGTAAACCATCTTGTGAATGTAGAACTCCCCGGTATTCACAATCTGGGATGGGAAGTTATCATGGTTGACGGCGTCCGGGAACCCCTGAGTCTCCAGGCACAACCCATCATGTTGCTCATAGACATGGCCATGTTTCCCGGCGACACCCTTCAGGAAGTTGCCGGAGTAGAACTGCAACCCTGGCTGGTTGGTCCACAACTCCATCGACCGGCCGGAGTCGCAGTTCTTGACGTAGGCCGCCTTCCTAAGGCCCTCGCAGTTGAACGGACTGTCGAGGACGTAGTTTATGTCGTAACCACCCTTGACGTGCTCGATCCGGCTCCCGACCGTCAGCGGCTGGGTGAAGTCGTACGGCGTGCCGGCGACGTCGCTGAAGTTGCCGAAGGGGATGAGGTGGTCGTCGACCGGAGTGATCTGGGAGGCCAAGATCTGGACCGAGTCGGAGAGGATGGTGCCGCTGCCTTCGCCCCCGAGGTTCCAGTAGCTGTGCTGCGCGAGGTTCACCGGAGTGGATTTGTCCAGGGCCTTGGCTTCCATGTTCACGGTGAGCTCGTAGTCGTTGGAGATCTTGTACGTCACGTAGACGTCAAGATTGCCGGGATAACCTGTGACAAATATTCCCCGCTTAGAAACTTATTTAAGAATTAAGCTCACATATTCTCGAATCGGTAGTAAGATGTTCATATCACGTAGTCATAGAATACGGCCCAGACTGTAAGCTAGTATTAACAAGAGAACAATAAAACTTAAAAAAATTGACAACGAGAAGATACCTTGCTCTCCATCAAAACTCTTGTAGTGGAAAGTAATGTAGGGGAATTCACAATCAACCTTTTCTTTGACATCCCAGATGTCCTGACCGAACCCTCTGTGTCCACCTTGAAGAGAGTTGAGATGAACATCAACGTTATAATTTTTGGCATAGAGATTGTAATGAGATTAGTATGATGGCATGAATGATTTCAGTGGATGGGGCAAACCATGAAGAGAGTTGTTGCCATCGTTGGGATATAGGTGGTAGATGGTTGCATTCAGAGTGAACTCTGCATTAGCCACTCTATTGGCAACCCGGCCAACTATTGCTCCGAAGTAATAGGTCTCATTCTGAAGAGGATAGGAAATTAGGTTAAAAATTAGATTGTTGAGTATGGTATCGTGCACATATATATATTTTTGGGACCGAAACCAAACAACCCTTTAATTAATATCAATATATAGTCATGATCACAAAACCGAATAATAACAAAATAGTTCACGCTAGCTAAATATGGCAAAAAAAAAATGAACATTTCTTTATAAGGCTTTAGAACCCATGAAAAATAATGGAAGGAAGCTTCATACACGAAGAAATTTCAACAAAAAACAGGAAAAAACATGTAGATGTTAGCAAGATAGAGATCTTACAACACGGGGAGGGTTCACAACATAAGGTCCAACTTTATCAAAACCAAGAACAACATCATCCAACTTTCCTGCCAAAAAAGAAAGAACACAACTTGAGTCAGCTAGGTAGCTAGGAAATTAACATCAAAGACACCTTTGGTGTCAAAAACTAGGGTTCCATTCGTAATGGAGAAAACCCATGAAGAAAAAACTCACCTTTGCAGTCAGGAAGGATGACAGACATGATGGTTGCTCCAAAGTTTGTGACCTTTACAGAGAAGTTACCCTTCTTGAGTTCATAGATACCTACCATCTTTCTTGGTGCTGCACCTGGTGCTGCCGCCGGTGGTGGACCTGGTGCTGCTGCCGGCGGTTGACCTGGTGCTGCCGCCGGTGGTGGAACTGGTGCCGCTGCCGGTGTCGGTGGTGGAACTGGTGCTGCTGCCGGTGATTCGCATGTACATGGTGCTGCTGGTGGTGCAACTGGTGCCGTTGCCGGTGGTTGACCTGGTGCTTTTGCCGGTGGTGGAACTGGTGCCGATGCCGGTGGTGGAACTGGTGCCGATGCCGGTGGTGGAACTGGTGCCGATGCCGGCGGTGGACCTGGTGCCGCTGCCGGTGGTTCACATGCTGCTGCTGGGTTGGAGAGACCCAGAAGAGCAAAAGTCAGCAGACAGAGGAACAACAAGAGCTTCGCCATCCTTGAAGCCATGGATCGATCACCCGGGTTGAGTATAAAACCTAAAAGCGCATGAAAGAGGAGGCCTCGCGTGAGTATATATATATATGGAACCCTATAAGGGTTTTTATATCGTTAATAATAATTAGGATAAGAACACGGGATTCTTAATTATCCCGTACCATAACTTCCCCCAACAAACTTCTTGAAAAATAAAGAAAGATAAGGATACAAGATATTGATTACGATGATGGGAAAAATTGGTAGGATTTCAATGGAATATCATCTAATTAGATGATTCAAAATAGCAGTGAGTCGACTAATTAAAGAATTTTTTTTTCCTCAAAATGAATCTTAATTATGAGAGTATCGTTGCAGAATTATAGATTTCATGTACACTCTTGGAAAGATCCTATTGTGTATTTTTAGCCTTGGACCAGCTAGTGTGACTTGGTTGTAATGGGTTTGATATGACCTAATATATATCCTTTTATTCCTGTTCATTATGTGGGTGCAAAGTGCACCTACATATATAAACATCCGGAATTTATATTTAAGCTCATCAACAAATACAACACTAGATCATTAAAACCGACGGATGAGATCGTACGATCGCAGGCCGCTAAATCCTAATGGGCCTTTGTTAAGATCAAATAGGTTTTTTATATATGTTAGGTTAAATACATAGTAAGAATTATTAAATGCATCAGATCATTTGGTTAGGAACATGTAATAATATGTTTGATTTTAAAAAAATGCTAAATTATGTATTAGTACCCTGTAGTTTTGGTCAACTTTTTATATGGTCCCTGAACTTCAATTTCGTGACATTGAGTCCCTCGATTTTATTTTTGGTTCTCATGTGGGCCTCCACCCCAATTTCCGTCGTCTAACTAACGGCAAAAGGGGTCACGTGCGCCGCACGTGACCCCCTTCCATCAGCTAACGGCAGCTGCCTAGAACCACCAACGCCTGAGACCGGTGGGCTCTGCTGCGCCGTCGCCTCCGGGGGCCACGGGGCTAACAATGTATCTCACCGGAGGACAGGGCCAAATAGTAGGGAGTAGGGGGCAGTGTGGTTGGTGAGCTAGTCGCGTCAGGGCCGGTGATGGTGATCGCCGCCACGTTCTCAAATGCTACTTACGAGCGTTTGCCGCTCGAGGACGAGGCTCCGGCGGCAGGAGATACCAGCGACGAGTCCGACAGTGGGAGTTACTACACCTCTGACGACTCCGATCGGGGTCGGCGGCGATGCGCTTGTCCCCTTCCACATGTCTCCGGAGTGAAGGTGATCGTTGATCGGGAAGTACATCCTCGACAGGGGGAGCAGCTTCTCGGCGACGATCCTTAAGCGGATCACTTCTCTCAGAAATTCCGACGCTGAAACAGTGATGGAGATCCGCCTCTCCGGAGTGAAGGTGATCGTTCGGTCAAAGAGCGAGGAGAGAACGAGATCGGCGACGGACTGCTGGGATCCGTCCTTCATCAAAGGGCAGATCAGCTTCTTCTCTCGATCCAACTACCGCGACTGCGGAGCCGTGCGATCCTTCTTGAGGGAAAAAGGGGTTCGGTACATCGAAATCAACGTGGACGTTTTCCCGGAGAGGGAGGGGGAGCTGGCGGCGCGGAAGGGCGGGTCCTCGGCGGTGCCGACGGTTTTCTTCAACGAGCAGCTAGTGGGGGGTTTAGCAGAGCTAAACGCGATGAGAAAAGATGGGCCGTTTGAGAAGAGAGTTAGAGAGATGTCGAGGAGCCGGTGCTGTGACGCCGACACAGGAGTGCCGCCAGCGCCGGACTATGGTTTCGACGGCGAAGAGATGGAGATGGGAATCGGCACGGATGAGATGATGGGGCTGACGGAAGGGGGTCACGTGCGCCGCACGTGACCCCTTCTGCCGTTAGTTAGACGACGGAAATTGGGGTGGAGGCCCACATGAGAACCAAAAACAAAATTGAGGGACTCAATGTCACGAAATTGAAGTTCAGTGACCATATAAAAAGTTGACCAAAACTACAGGGTACTAATACATAATTTAGCCTTTAAAAAATAAATACTATCAACCTTATAAGGAACAAAAACGGTTACAACCGTTTCCCCCTTAATAAGACTGTTTAGATGTACATATTTCCTAATTTAGTTTATATATCAACCTTAATTTGATTTACATATTCATATTCTCTAAATTAGCTTTACATATACATATTTCCTAAGTAAGAAAACTGTAAAACCGTGTCAGGGGCACGGATGAGTACTAGTGTTATATATGATTCGATCGATAATAATGAAATCATATATTATATAATACTAAATGGTGGGTCCGTGCCACTGGCACGGTTAACTGACCGCCCCCACTATCTCTATTATAACTTATGCCACATCAACCACTATCCTTTTTTTTGTTTATTTAATTATAATTTTATACCACGTGTATGCACGTATATGTCACTAGTACTCACCTATGCCCATGGCATAGTTTTTAGTTATTGCTAATATAAAATTTTAACAAACTCCATGTAGTTTGTCTGGTTAGATGGCTGTGTTGATCTGTAGGTGATCCAGGGTTCGAAGGTTGGTCATAACTTTTTGTTCACTGCCACCATAAAACATAACCAATAAAACTTAGGGTATATAAAATAATAATATAAGTCTTAGCATAAGATAATATTAATAGAACTTAGGTTGATATGAATTAATGTAGCTTTATATAAAGCAAATTTAGGAAATATATATAAAAAAATTTAGAAAATATAAATTAATGTAGGTTAATCAAAACTGCTGATTGATGTGGTTATAAAAAATGGTGCGGTGTATTTAGCCTGACCTTCTTATATACGCGCCAAACAAACCAACCGGCCCTCGCAATACTCTATGGTCGACCTCGCATCGTAGCGCTGAAAGGTCGGAGCATGGCTGACGGTGGGGAAGGCGGCCGGGGCTCCCCTGACCCTCCGATCGAGACGAAGGAGGGCAAAGAACTCATCGAGGGCCTCCAGGCCGAGCTCACCGCTCTCCGCAGCCGTGTCTCGGTAAAGCCCCTAAACCCTCTCTTTTTTCGCTCCGAATTCGGTTTATCTTTCTTGTTCTCTTCTTTATCCATGGGTTTGATTTGGGCGTTTTCCGGAACGTTGTAAACCTCTCATTCTTTCTCTATTTTCGCTTCTTGCCTCTTGCTTTCTTCTTTTTCCATGGTTTTGATTGGGAGATTTGCGGAACGCCCTAAACCTCTCATGGTTTCTCCGACTCTGTTTCGTCTTAATTGTTCTTTTCATTTCCATGGTTTCGATTCGAGTTAAATGGATAATTTTCCTTGTTTTCTAATTCGGTTTCTCGGGGCAAAATAGGATTTGGAACGCGAGAAGGAGAAATTGCTATTGCGTGTTTCGCGCTGCCGATGTGGGAAGGTGGGTGGCTTCTTTAACTCATCAATGGAAACTGATTGGTATATTTTTTTATCATTGCTTTGATTTTGGGTGCAAAATGGGATTTTGAAGGTTCAGATATCTCCATTACACGTACTTGGAATGATCATAGGAGGCATCAAATGAAAAGAACTTATGTGAACTGCAAGCATTGAACAGATATTCAACCTGGGGCTATTGCTTTCTAAAAGAGTAAACATTAGAGTTTACTGGTTCTCTTTAGAGATATTTTAGAACTCAAATGATGCCCAGATGTAGACATTCCTGCATACATTGTGTTAATGTAAGATGTGAGCATGATCAGGACTAATAAATGTGTGGGATAATATACTTGAGTAGGTGCCTCTTTGGTTTTGGTATGGTGATAGTTTATAGATGCTGTTACTATGTTGATGAATAATATTCCTTTGCTCTATAGAAGCTCAAGATTAGTAGTTGATTGCATTCTTCAATGGTTCGATTAAATTTCTAGTTCTTATTATGTTGTGTTATAAGCTCAAAGGCTAGTAATGTATTGTTGGGACCACCTAATTAGCGTTTAACTTACCTACTGTTGTCAATGGGTAATGATGTTGAATCTTTGATTAGATTGAGAATAATGTCCACGACTTTTGCCATGTGTCTTACAGTAGTTAATTAGTTTCTACTCAAGGAGGGTTAGGATATCTACTGTACCTTTGGTGTATAGAGATTTTGTTAGGAAAATCGTATGCATGGAGTTTGAAGGGAGGAGGTAGGAATTATTGTTCAAGTTATATTAGGCTGGATGCTCATGCTCTCATATAGCTTGCAACAACCATTGGGAGTGTCTATTGTTAGTTGACACTGTTCTGGTTTCCATTGAATAGATCGCTATGCAATCTTTATAACTGCATTGAAGAAGACATTCTTATTAATCAGCCTAGACTTTCGAGAGAGCAATGCGAGTAGCAAGGGCTTTGTTTATAGCTAAGTGAAAAGATTCCTGAGGAAATGTGGAGAGGTTCTTTTGTTTCTTGTTGATGTGTGCTTATTATATAGTCTATGTACTACATTAATTTTTGTGCACCTATCATTGAAGGAATATCAATGATTGTAACATATGCACCTTTTCACCTTATATCCATTCTTGATTGTTGTCATTGGATGTTCACTTTTATAGATGGATAACTCTCTACTGCCGCAATCCGGCAATAAGGTGACTGACTCAAGGGCACCGATGAAGAAGGGGACTCCTAATAAGAGATGGAGTTCCGAAAGCGAAGATGTATTACTTGAATATCTTGCAGAAGTAGCTAAGAGTAGGCCTAGAGGAGATAATTGGTTTAAGGGTCACCACTTTAGTGCTGCTGCATCAGTGGTGAATAGAAAATGTGGTACAAACTTCGATGCAACAAATGCAACCAACCATATGGTTTGGTTGCGCACGAAGTATGAGGAGTTCAAGAAGCTACTATCTCATAGTGATGCTGGATGGGATGAGGAGAATAAAAAAATCACTTTGGACCCGGTGACTGCAAGTGCTTATATCAAGGTAAATTGTCTTCCCATAGAATCTTGATTCTTTTCTTAGGCTATCATCTAAAACCCTATGTGATGATGTAGGCTAACAAAAATGCGAAGAGTCTACTTAATAAGCCTATCCGTAATTTGGACTTGCTTGCCGCCTGTTGTGGTGAAGAAAGGGCTACTGGAGCATTCACAAAATCAGTAGGCAATAATGTCAAGATTGAGGAACCCTTGAACCTTGACACGGAAGACAGCTTTCAGCCCACGAGGATTGGTTCTGTTGAGGAGGATGCTGATAGGGGGCACTCATCTAGTTCTACCTTAATGGAGGCTGCAATTCAAGTGAATGAAGTGGAGAATTCTACAGGAGGGCAATTAAATTCAAAGGGGAAGAGATCTAGGGAGACAAAAGAAGTGGAGAATTCTACAGGGGAGCAATCAAATTCGACAGGGAAGAGATCTAGGGAGACAAAAGAAGTGGAGAATTCTACAGGGGGGCAATCAAAGTCAACAGGGAAGAGATCTAGGGCGTTGGGAGAGGATATCATATTTCAAGCTGTGAATAGAATGTCGGAAGCAATTATGGCCACAATAACAAATACTTTTAGTAGTGACTTATATGCCTCAATTTTTGAGATTGGAGACTACGAGGATGCAATACTGGAGAAAGTATTTGATTATCTCCATGCTAATGAGGGACTTGGCCGTGGATTTATGGTCAAGAGTTTGTCTCTGCGGAGGAAATGGGTCCAGCGGTACTTGAATGGCGTGTAATTTGTTTTGTTGACTACCGTTCATGTGTTAACTTGGCTCTAGACTTAGCAAAGCTTGTAGAACATGCTTGAGAATGAAAGTTTGGATTTATATCTGCACGCACATGCAAATGCTATTACCCTTCTCTGAATGTCTTGTTCAATTTACCTGGATTGAATAGTGGCGTGAAGTGCTTACACTGCTGGGGGTTATAAAAGATGAAATATCATGGTTTCTACAAGGGTGGCATCCTAGTAATTGTTTTCAAGTAATTCAATATGGCAGAGCATATTTTGTAATGTATCTAGTGTTCTTACTGTACCTTGTGTGATTATTGTGGATTTTTTTATGTCTGAAGATTGTTTGTGTTGGAATTTCCACTGGAAATTGGTATCATCACAGGCTATGTGATAGAAGCTATAGTCTGCAGTGCTAGTGCTTGTAGTAGGCGGCCAGTGGCTAAGGCAGGACTCAATGCTCATGGGATTATTATGCTCTCATGCATGAAAGCTATTTGTTGGTTGTGGAAGTCATGGTGTTCAATGGTTACTTCTACATCCTTTTGTTCCGTCCCTTCTTTTAAGGTGATCAAGGATTTCTCTGTTTGTAAAGCTGGGTTATCTTCGCCATTATTTAAGAAAGTGATAATTTGACCGTTGGAAAGCCTTGAACGTTACTTTATTAACTTATTCTCGCGTCTCTCTTTAATTTTACACCAACAAAACGGCCCTTTGAGGACGCTTCCGCACTGGGAATGTTCACCTCTTCTTTAGTAGTTGCGTACTTGCGTGCGAGCACAGATGGATTGGCCCATGGCGGATGGTGGCCAACGGAGCGGGGGGCTCTCTGGACTATCCGAACTGGACGATGAACGACCACGCGAGCCTCCAGCCCTTGCGCAATCGCTCTCCGGAGCCATGTGGTGCTACACCTTCCTCTAATTTCGATTTCATGGTTCTTGATTTAGGACTTAAATGGACTCTTGTTTTCTTCTTAATAATCTACGTTGCTGTTCGGAGCCATGTGGTGCCACACCCTAAACCCTCTCATTCCTCGCTCCAACTCCTGTTCTTGTCTTCTCTTCTCTTTCTCTTTCATGGTTTTAGTTTGGGAGACTAATGGATTCCTGTTTTCTTCTTCGTCATCTGCATTGCTCTCTGGAGCCATGTGTTGCCACACCCTATACCCTCTCATCCTCGTTCCAGTTTTGGTTCTTGTTTCTTGATTTCTTCTTGTTCATGGTTTGACTGCTATCGCTTGCCATGTTTGAAGTTTGGTTCCTTCCGATTGCTTCTCTGAGCTGTCAATGGAAGCCAGTAGGGGTCCACATATCTCTGTTCTTCGAGTTAGAATTCAAGTAAGTGAAATTCGTAGCAAGTATCAAAATGGTAAAAAGGAAAAAAGAAAAAATTGAAGATAGACCCCAACAGCTTTGAGGTTTTATTGTTCATGATAGAAGTTTGAATTAGTCTCGCAACGTATTATGGGGAAGCTATACCCTCACTAGATGAGGTACTTTGTGTGGTATGTACAGGTGCCTTTTCATGACCTAGTTATATGAGGCTAGTCTAGACATTCGAAATGAAAGGATATGACTATTTCTTGGAAATCTCATGAACATTAGTGCTAATATTTCCATTATATGCGAGACTGATTGAGATCTTGGCCAGGAAAATAATAATAATAGCCTATCCGATTATTTTTATTCTTCAGTAAAAGCTGTTATCGCTGAGTGAAGGTTCATGTGATAATGGAGAAAGACTAATGAAAAGAACTCAAAGCATTGGCTTGGGCCAGTGCAGCATCGCACGCTACTAGCTGCTTTGAGTTGGGTTGTGCGATTAGGTTTGGTCTAAGAACCTCCCTCCAAATGCAGCAAGCTTCTCTGATAGCCTGACGCCCCCTTTGGCGTCCGAATATCGGATGTATAAAATAAAAAAGCTAAAGATAACCCAGCACATTTTTAGTGTGTGACATAGTAAAGGACTGATTTTAACATTGAAAATAAAATGGCTTAAATTTCGAGGTTTTTGGATAAAGAAATTCAAATATCAATTAACTGATGGCCTACGGTATGAATCATAATTTTGTGAAGTAGATTTTCTTGAAAAGTTTTAAATCGATGAAGAGAATAGAACTCGGTACCTTTGAGAGGGATAATTAGAAAACAATTTCTTGCTGTTGCTGAGAACTCATGTTTGAGTTTTGGACTTAAAAAGTTGGAAACGTGAGGCTTTGCAACATTAAATTGCAGTAGAAATGATAATAAGGGAAGATCAAGGTCCTTGTTTTATGCTTAGTCAAAGTTGTTTATTACTTTTGATTAAAAATGCATTTATTTTTACATGCTTACATTAAAAGTTTTAGTTGGTGCAACTGGTATGATCATTAAATTAGTTCTACTGAATGTTGGGCATCCAATCGTAACATGTTTTATGTACACTACTAGATTGAGTTATGGATCGTATCTTTAAATGTATGCTATTAACTTTGGCTCAGGAAAAAGCTTCGACATTTGATGTTAGTACTTCCAGGAGCTTTGACACAACTTCGCCTAGTGATCCAGGCTACGAAGAACTTCAAGCAATTAAAGTTGTGGAGCCTGCTAAAAGGTTTTCCTGTAATTCAATTAAGGTAGGAAGGTAGGGATCTTCTTTGTTATTTGTGGTGAATTGACTCCATTTTTTTGCAATAGAAGTTTTGACTCCGGAACCAATTTCATCTTTTAGCAGCAGGCTCTGGTAAATGGTGCACATCAAAACTCTGATGTGTGTGAAAACCATGAAAAGGGTCGAGGATCAGGTTTACGCTAGTCTTATTTTATCATTGATTCCTACACCCAAAGAATATGATTGTATTTCCAAATGTTGAAAAAACTGAATTTGCATATAGGTGGCAGCTTGAGGAGTATCCATCTCCATCCAAGGAGCTACACTGCGCTTAAAGTCATGTATTCTGGGCAGAGGTTTATATCTTCCCCCTTTTGGTTCATTTTCGAGCATCCCCTGTCCAATATTAACTCGAAGTGTTTCCTAGAGTAATTGACTAAGTTTTTATTAATTGCAAGTTGCAGTCAACTTAACAGGAAAGTCATTGCTACTTAAGTTCTAGAAAAATATAATGGAGACTGTATAATGCCTAGGTTCTAGATGCGGTCCTTTCTACGCTGTAATGTTGCTTATGTCAAGGTCAACTCGAGTGGACTGCTGTTTGCTCTTACCCTTAGCCATGATCTTGATTTTTTACTCTGTACTTGACACTCTTCACTCATTTCCTTGCCTTTGATGATCTTGCTACTCATCTCCCTCACCCTCAGGACCCTAACAAAGCTCAGTCTCCTCACTCCCATCTGATCTCCTTTCTCCTTTCCCTTCCTCCTGATCTTGTCATCCCTCTTACATTGAAGCTTGGCGCTCATTTGTTTCCATGTCCTCAGTCTGAATGACGGTGGGGACGATGAATGACGTCCCCTCTCTTCAGGTATATTTGTTTTGTTTGCTTTATCTTTCTGCTCAAGAGAAGCCATCTTTTGTTTGACGCTACTTCAATCTTAATTTCCATCGTCAATTGCTTTTGGTTTCTAAGTACAGAGCTTTCTCTAGGTTGTTAGCTCGGGAGTTAAATTGTTAAGGCTTGTTAAGGATATTGCTAGGTTCGGTTTAGAATAGGCTCAAAATCAGGATCGGGCTTGAATTAATTTTTAGGGATTGAAGATGGGCTCGATTAAGCTCCGCTCAATTACACCCTTATAGTCTCAAATTAGACACTATCACCACACTTTGTAGAACTTTAGAATATGAATCTTAGACTTAATGTAACAATTAGCAAGCAAAGTATTGGACTTGTTTTGAAATGTAATATCATTTGCTAAATGTTTTTGACTTCATGTATGATTGGTCATATGATTTCCAAGAATGCAAAATTGTTCTCTCTCTTATATAAGGTATGGCTCCTTTAAAGGACGGTCCCAACTGCTTACTCTGCTAGTGGATATGATAGCTTGCCATCAACGCTTATTTTCTTACCATCCGTGTTGTTGAAAGTATAGCGCATTCCCACTAGCACTGTTTTAAGCATCAAAAGAATGATACACATCTTTCCTACTATATGCACAACTTTAGTGAATGTATCCTCTGAATTGAGAGTTGTTCTCTTTTTATAGATAACAATTTGACAATGTGCTATAATCTTTCTAAGGTTTTATGGGTTTGCATCAGAGGCACAAATGGATCCTACTATCGAGGTTCTTCTCTTCACTATTTGAACTTTTGTTCTGCTTATAGGACACTCTTATTTGGACTAAAGGCTTGTATTACCATTCACTGATTACAATTGCTTGTTCGATGCAAGCTCATTTAGATCATAAATGCCTATATGCTTATTTGCAGAATGTCCTATGCTTGCAGTACCATGAGTGTTTTTTTCCTTTTTAAGTTAGTGGTTTTTAAAGCTTCATTGGAAACAAAGTGATGTGAAACAATATATAGGCTATGATGAAGTTAAAACTCAAATGAAAGTGCAGGAACTGCTTACAATCCATTTCGAGTATTAGCATTTCTTTGAAGCTCATGTAGCTGACGTGCTAGTACAGAAACTGTGCATTCACAGCAATATCTTCAGTTCCCCTCACTTCTCATCTTGTTTTCTTGTATCTTTCTTTGTTTCTCTAGTCTGAAATTTTTAAAGCACTTGAGAGGACAAAGCTTTTGGTTGGCAACAAAGAAGATTTACAATATTCCAGGTGTGGTAGGACAGATAAAGGAGTCTCCTCAACAGGGCAGGTATAAGGATTTGGCAATCACTTTGTACGATTGAAAATGTGCTTCTTGATTACCGGCTATCTTGGGACATTTTAATCTTTCCACTGTCCCTTTATCCTTCTTTACTTTTCTCAAATATGTATCAAGGAAGTTCAACCTGGAGATTGTGGCAGCTAAAAAGTTTTGCATTTGCAAATTTGTTACTGCTTTTCATGTTCTGTACAGAAGAGTTTAGACATCTTCTTCTGTAGTATTAGTATTTGATTAAAACTATGCATGGAACAGAGTATGATGTATTCAATGTATTATAGAAATATACACTTGTCGTTGTTTTTTAATTGGGATGACTCATTCATATACTTTCTGCAGTGGTATCCCTTATTATTTTTGCTGTGCTATAGAAACGCTGCCTTGAGATTATCTTTCAATGTGTATGATTTAAGGCTTACTCAGGTGGTTTTTTTTCCCAGTAATATAACCTTGTGAACCTGAATTGCCATTTTCATTTGTTAATCAATTCATCACCATATGATTCTTCGTTTGTTATTCCCACCAAGTAGAACTTGATGCAATGAATGTATTGTAGTTACTAATGTCAATTTCTTGCTCTTTCAATTACCTGGTACAGGTGGTTTCTTTATATTTACGATCAAAACTGAAGGATACCGAGACCGACCTGAAACATGACAATTGTGGTTTGTACCTACATCATGTGTTATTCCTAGTCTTCTAACGAGCATATCATTATCGAACATGAAGGGTCTGCCACAGAATTTGTTTTCCCCAAAAATCTAAATACTTTTCTAGGCATACTGAATATCAATACCAAGTAGAAAATGGAGCAGCCAAATACAAAGGAAAATAGTTAACTGTTTTTTTTGTCAATTCTATGGTGGAAATTTAATAGCAGAGACTCTGCGATTTCAACTATAACTCGGTTAGTAATTAGAATGTCTGACGACTTGGGAATCAGTTAGCACTATGGACATCTGGGTACTTGATTTTGTATGTTTTGAAACTAAACCTTTCCTTTAAAAGGAATTGGATAAATTTTAACTTCAGTTCGTAAAATGCTTTTCATGCTGTTGATAGTCCCTCAGATGGATGGCTGACCACTGAGTTTTGCTTCTTTCTATGTTAGATGAGGAGATTGATTACGTGAAGGTGTTGAATCGGGCTCTTCCAAAAGACATCCGAGTCTTAGGATGGTGTCCTATTTTCAATGATTTCCATGCAAGGTTTCTGCTCTATATTTCTTCAACATGCCTTCCAATACTTAAAGAAGGATGTTTATTATATTTGCATTTGTTGATATCTGAATTGCCTCTTTATGGGTTTAACGCCATAGTTTACTTGACAGAGTGTTTAATAACAAATCATACATCTGAATTGCCTCTTTATGGCTTATTGCTTACCTTTGGTATTACTGATATCAAAAACCATACGTAGGTTGTAATTATTATCTAAGTGCGACAATATATGTGCCTGCATATTGCATGCCTGCTATATGGTACGTCAACCGCTTGTATACCATCTATTTCATTTTGGTATGCTGCTTTTATTAACCCTTGTAATAGAAGTTGATTTATCTGTATCAATAATCTGACCCTGAAGAATTTTGACTTTCTTTATATCTGCAGGTTTAGCTGTTTGAGCAGGGAGTACAAGTATCTTTTCTGGAGAGGAACTTTAAACATACTGGTATATTTTTCTTTGTAAACGTTGCTTGTATTTATCGTATAGTCGATGGCATATTTGTGATACATAGTGCATTTATCGTATAGTCCACGTCATATTTGTGATACATAGTACTCACCCTTTTACTTATTCATCGACCAGGCAATGCAGAAAGCTGCAAACAAATTTATTGGGGAGCACGACTTCAGAAATTTCTGTAAGATGGATGCCGCAAATGTCACGAATTATAAGCGAAGGGTCACATCCTTCGAGATCACTTCTTGTGACAAAAGGTCAGATTCATACTGTCCCAAAAGGAAGAGTTTCATATAATTCACCATGTTCTAAAGATGAAATTTTGAACTCGGTACATGCTGCAACAAAAGAGCGAAGTTGGAGTCTATAGGGTCACTATAGATCATTAAGCTATGCTCGAAACCAACTAAGCATTGTGCACCATGCGTTTAAATGTTAAAGCTTAGATGTATCCATTGCATTTCACCCGTCTTGGTTACTACTGTTTACTCTACGAATGGGTAGTATGAAAATGTTTGCATTTGAAAGTTGAACCCTCAGATCAAATTTGTCTTGTTTAAAGCGATGATCTACTCTTCATTATATTACTCAAGGCATATAAAGCAAAGCAAATGGTTGCATTTTACTTTCAACGTTTTGTGCAATTATTTGGATAGCTGTAAAATCTGACATGTAAGTAGGTCAAGGTGCAAGTCCTATGTTTACTACTTGGCATATTGGCCTCGAACGAGTTAGTTGACTGAATTGCTCCATCACATGATTGATGGTCATAGGCAACTACTACAAAGATGTCTCTCTTCAAGCATGCAATTTGTCTCCTTTAATTTTCGCAACAAAGGAGGATCCAAGGATGTATTTCTAGTTTGTTATCTGCCCTAGAATGAATTATTAGTACGATCTATGTTGTTTCAAAATTTGCACCTTTCTTATTCTTTCAAAACATCAAACGTTGCTCTCTTAAGTCATATTGGGCCATTGCTTGGAAGAATGATCTCCATGAAATGTTGCCTACAGGTTTGGTGAAGATGAAATGTGGGCAATAACCATCAAGGGTAGTGCTTTCTTGTGGCATCAAGTCCGCTGCATGGTTGCAGTGCTATTTATGATTGGTCAGGGCCTTGAATATCCTAATGTATGTACCTAATACGTCTTCAGATTGACCACATTTTTCCGCCATCGCCAATTTCTTACTTTCACCTTTCATGATTCATTCTAAAATCATAGTTCGGATTCTTGTTAACCTTTTTCGTAAATTCTTCTAGGTATTATGTTCATTCAAATACATTTATCGTTTCAATGAAAGCAAATTCAAATGCAGTTATAGATCATAACATAGATCGTTTGTAAGGGAAGCCACTGGAATTTTAAGTTCTTATTATCAAGTAAAAATAGATAACTAGTAGATGCCTATCATTAGTTTTTCAAATTGGCCTTGAAACTAGTGTACTGTGTCTGGCCAGACCATGGTATGTAGGCCGTCTTTGTAAAGTAGTCACTTGGCTCAACTAAGCAAAAAAACCAACAAAAGAGTTAATTTTAAATTGCTTCATATACTTATGTAATTCGTTCTGGTTAATGATATGCATCTCCTATTGTGAATAGCACAAGTTTTTGCCAAGAAAAAGAGGATTTGTATTGGTATTAATGTGATCTACACAGATATTGGGTTGTAAACTTCGGTTTTTAATGTATACTAGGTATTAGCTTACTGGTTTCTGGTGTTGGGTAACTGATTTTATTTTCAAAGGTGAAAGGAGTGGATCATTGGTCCAATTTGCCATGACACTTGAAGGCAAAGCGTTCTATTGACCACCTAATGAGGGATTTGTTTCTATCAGATATCTCAGCAGGATGTGTTTGCGATTGGCCAACACCTACTTTTTAGCCTTATAGGTCTTTGTTCTGAAATTCTTTTAAAGGTGGTTACTGTCTAGCAAGTGTGCTTTGAGATCTATCCAGAGACTGGTTGAAGTATGTAGTATGTACTGTTGTTAATCTGAAGATCTCTTTGGATGTTGATCTGATTCCTATATGTTAATTCTAGTTCTTCAAACTCTATGCTTTTCTGATTTGAACAGCTCAGCGTAATTTGTTGATTTGATGTAGGTGGTTGATGTGCTACTGAATATCGATGAGACTCCAAGGAAACCTCAGTACAATATGGCACATGAGCTTCCATTGATTCTAAGGTTTTGTGAATTTAAAGATCTCAACTTCATTTGTTCATCAGGTATATATGTTTTAGCAGTGATGTTTGTCTTGGAAATATGCATCTTAGAAGCTGCTGCTCCTTTAAAGTTATGAGTACCTTAGGTAATATATGTATGCATTACTTCAGACGTAATGTTTGGTCAATAATCTGGCAGTCAATGCAACTTCAAGTAAACGTACTGCTGAAGGTATTGTGGGTTATGGAATATGCTATTAGCTATAACCTTGACTAGTTCAGAAACCCTAGCATGCCCTGGTGCAGGTTTATCAGAGTCTAAATAACTAATTTTCTCATAAAATAAGCATTAAAAAGCATTTGAAGATATGAATTTAAGAAATTTTACTTGATGTCACAGCAAATTTTTGAAATCTAGCCCTAAACATTGGCGAAAATTAATTTCTCCCAATTTTGCTCAGGAAAGTGGGTTTCAATGATGATATGTGTCAGCTTGAGCAAGACATTCAGCCAACATAGCCCGGTTAACATTTGATAGCTGGAAAGAAGAGCGAAATGTGATTTAGGTGATGGCAGCTTAGATAAGTTCTACAGATTGTATTTAGAGTTCTGGCAACTTGACTACGAAGATAAGATATCTAGAAGTCAAGATGTGCTTAAGAATCTGTCTTCGTTCTCGTGTTCCTGTATATGCTTAAGGACAAGAACTGAAGGAGAAAGGGTCATTTATGGATAAATTAATTAATCAAAGGCATGCTGTATATGAGGAGAAGAAATATTGACTGTCGGAGTAGCATAATCGGCAAGGCCTTGAAATCCAAAATTTACACAGATTATCATGGACGCTCCAGCTGGCTCGGAATGGAATTATAAAGCAGAATCAGTGTTGATTCTTAGCTGTGATCTAGTGCTTGATCATCTGATGAGGCATTTTCTTATTTTGGTGGTATTTTACATGCATTTTAGCATCTGGGATTCTTGTATCTGATTGTCTTATATGCAATAAGGAATTTCGGCTCAATGAGAAGGCTGTTTTTTTTTTTTTTTTTGAATGAGACTTTGACCCTGGCTTAGGGTGGGCAAAATGCCCTTAACCTTAGAATGTTTTCAAGAGAATTCGAACCAATGGCCGCCTCACACAGGACGCTAACTAACCAGGTGCTACCACCATTACATGCTGTAATGAGAAGGCTGTTGGGAGGTATATGATTAGTCTAGGTGGGAGCATGTGTTATACAATTCTTAGAGCTTGACTTTTGAGTCTGGTTATGGAGCATATTTTAGAAGAGATTCTTGTCGTTTCTGGAGAACATCTTTCTGAACCGTAATGTCCACACTGAATGACTAAGTCCTCTTTTCTAGATGCCAGACGAGCTTTGCAGGAACACCTGAAGAATGAATTTCAAACTTGCCTTCTGCAAGCTGCCCTATTCCAGGAAGCAATGGATTGCTTGCCAGTTTCAGGTAGGTTCTGCATGCATTTGGGCATTGACTCTTTACCACTCTCGTTAACTGAGTCTTGTCATCTATTACCATCACAGATGGAAGTTCTTCCGCTTATGGTAAAAAAGGGAAAGTTCATGTTTCTCTTACATTGCGGCCAACTGAGCGTAAGTCCTCTGCAATTAATTCGATTCAACCTAGATTGTACTGCTCTCTAAACAAGCTAAAATGAGTGAAGTAGGCTGGACAGAGGAGGCAAGTGGATGTGATTGAATTTTTGCACAGAAGACTCTTTCACTGGTGAATTGGTTAATGTTATCTATTGAACTTCTAATGTAGCTGACTGAACTTAACTAGCACTTGGTACAATCCTGCTTATGCTTTCCCACTGTCCTTGCCAGTGGATATGCTTTGTGGTTGAAACTGATGCAATGAGATTATGCCATCTTTGTTTTATGATTCTTACTTGGTTTCTGGTCTCAAATGTAGCAATAACATGGAATTAGTCGTTTTTCTGATTTTTTTTGTGTTTTTTTTTATAAAATTGTTTTAGCTTCTTATGAGGAACGGCGGGCAAAGCTGAAAGCAAAATCCATTGATGAGAGCTCACTAGATCTCCCTAAGCGACTGTGATTTGGAACAAGCTCACTTTGTCAATCTGTGCATGTAAGTAATCATCTTCCCAGTTGGAACTTGTCTACTTGCCATTGTTAACCTTTTGGTGAAGGGAAAACCTTGATGATATCATTTTCGTATGGCTAGCATGGTAAAATCAGCAAAGAGAGGTCTAAAACAAATAAAAAAAATCGATGACTTCAATTCAGGAATGACTTCCCCATCAAAGATCAAGATTTATACATATAATCAACTGAGATATGGTACTCCTTAATCAAAAGAAGAGGATGGAGCTGGCCTTGTTAAGAGGACAAGGACTTCGAAGTATTCATAAATCAGGTTATCAAAAAGAAACCATTGTAAGTTCTCATTGAGTATAACAATCCGACTATGGATGCAGTTCAGATTCCATATGTAGAATAAATGCATCTTGCAAGCCAAATTCAGTAATATGAACCACGTGACTAGAAAGTTTGACGCATCTCTTATAGTTTCCAGTGCATCTGTTGTGCCTGGTATCTTTCTTAACTGACTATTTCTGGTTTTGTGCTTTGGAACCCTTTGTTACCTGTAACTTCCACCTGCAAGTCATGAATCATCTCATGATCTGCCTGTGCATGCAATCTATTTGTCAAGGCTTTACAATATTCTCCAGTTTTGTCTAGTAAAAAACTTCCTGATTCCAAATGCAATTTTTTTTTGGTCTTTGAAAGCATTTCAGGTTTTGGATTTGCTAATTGGTTGTCATAATCAGACCCATTAGAACTCTTGGAAACACATGCCATGTATGGTTGTTGGTTGATATTTCAACCACATTGCTTCACATCGGTTATCTCGCAGAGGTGGTAATCAATACCAGCTTTTGGTTTAATCTTGCCATTTTTTGCTAACAGGTAGTAGTTTCGCTATCACCAAGGACATTTGCTGTCAGAGTTTGGAGGCGAAGTTTCAGTAATTGATTACTTAGCAGATGGCCACCTAGTAAAGAAATGAGATGGATCCATCCAAAGTTACTTACTAGGATTATACCATTGTCAGGAGCATCATCATGCGGAAAGATAAGTGATCAGTCTGAAATGTCTTGAGCACAAACTATAGTTGTGTTATACAGTACACGAGTAGCAAACTCATCATTTACTCCAAAATAGCTGATCGTTATGTAGATGATTTCTTGCAGCCTTAAACGGAGATGATCTAATTCTAGATAGATGAGGAGAAGAACTCCGATGAAGGGTCTTCTTGGTGACAGATATTACAATTATCTTTATAATAGTTCAATTTTGATAATAAGTTTTATGGTTGGATCTACAAATCATTAGAAATAAGAAGAAGAAAAATTAGAAGGAAGAAAAAGTGGAAAGCAGATCACCTATCTGTGCAGTAAATCAATTTTGACAATACTTTTGAATGAATTAGCCATTGTACATTTGTACGACAGCAGAAACAAAGTTGATTGTAAAGGTTGAAGGAGCTAATAATTACATGGAAAAAATCAAATAATCAGGAGTGACATTCCAAAAATAATACAAAATAGGATATAAGTTGGGTAATTTATAATTGATTGCTGGAGAATTGGGAGGGCAAGAACCGAGGATCATTACTGGAAACAATCATCATCTGGATGCTTCAGCACTTTTATTGTTATTAGATAACGTGCCTTCCACTCCATGTCCATGAGCGATGGGAAAAATAGAGAAAGGAGGCGAGGGACCCCTCTTTTGTCATCATTGAAAGAATGGATGTCGTTTTTAAAAAAATAAAGTTTTGTGTATGTGGTCACGTAACATATGTGTAATGCACACGTCACCTAATCGGTAGTGAGATATTGATTGATTGAACTATTTTATCATCTTATTACCGATCCGATCATTAGTGCATTCAATCGATAGTGATGTACCGATTGATTGATCTATTTCATTGTTTCAATTGATCGGTATCTCATTACTAATTTGACCGTGTGTGTAATGTGATTGATCTATTCCATCGATAGTGAGGTACCGATAGACTAATCAATTGATCGATATCACGATCCTATTAAAATGAGTGGGTTCTTTCTTTACCCCTCACACAAGGATTCAAACTTACTAGTTTATAGCAATTATCAATTTACTCAATCATGTCTTGTAAGTGCTTGTTCCTTTTAATTAATGAACATTCAATTAATTAAAAAATCTACATACCCAAGTTCCTTTTAATTTAATTTTCTAGTGAACGTTGGATGAATGAATCACATGAAATAAAAGGAAAAAAGACAAATTTAAATTAAAAAAATGGTATGCGTACTCCCAGGCGTGGTGAGTGCGTGGTACAACTCCAACCACATCCCGCCACGTGCGGGCCACTCTCATTTATTCAAGAAAATTAAAAGGAAAAAAACCGGAGAAGGGAGGGAAATCCGGATCGATAGAAAGAGAACGACTCCACCAAAAATTCCCCAAAAAATTTTCAAGAAATTTTGAAGACATCCCTTCTTGCTTCTCTTCTTCTAATCATTCAACTTTCTTCGTTTTTGGGTCTCGATCTTGTTGGAGTGGTAGAGAGATTGATGTATATATGGTCATGGAGGCGGCGATGGATTTGATGAGGAGGATATCGCCCAAGGAGAACGAGACTGCTCTGGCGGCGCTGCTGACGCTGATCCCCCACCACTCCGCCGAGCTTCTCTCCCAAGTCGACCAGCCCCTCCAGGTCTCGCGCTTCTATCTTTTGCTTCTTTTTATATCTAAATATCTCTTGCCAACATATAGTTCTTCTTTGGAACTATCCTTTTTTGGTGTCAAGATTGCTCTTTTCGGGATGGGTTGTGATTCTTTGCGAATATTTTTGAAGTCAGCTCTTTTTTTTTTTGGTATAAACTGTTCAAGAGTGGTTCTTTTTTTTGTCTAGAAGATCCGGGTTAAATGGGCTTTTTCGAAAAGGGTTTTGATTCATTTACAGGGTTGTGAGCTTAGATTTTAAATCTGGTTTTGCTTCTTTTTCAAATGTGTCTCTATGTAGAGTCTGTGTTTGAGTTCAAAATTGGGTTTTTATCAAAAGGTTTTGTTCCTTTTCTTGATGTTGAGCTTAGATTTCTAATTCCTCCATGTTCCTCATATGTAACTATATTTTTGCGTATCCTAATCGCGCTTCAGTGGTTTTAATGTGGAACAAAGTGCTGCGTTGGATTCAAAATTGGGCATTTACAAAATGGTTTTGTACCTTTTGGCAATATTCAGATTGGATATCAAATGGGTTCTTTTCGCTTTTCCAAGGTTTCTTTTAGATTGGTTTTCTATGCATACGGAGTCCTAGATTTGGGTTTATATTATGTTTCTTTTTTTTCTGCCACTAGATTTGTTACTTTTCTTGAGTATGAGCTTAGATTTCAAATGTGTGGGTTCATTCACAATCTACTGATATCTTTCTTTATGTATTCAAATCTCTCTAGTTATGGTTTATTGGTATGAACCTTCTGATTGGGTTCAAGATTGAATTTTTTTGGACAGCTCTTGTTAAATTCTCTCAATTGTGAGGTGAAATTTCACGTTTTTTTTTCTCAACTGTCGACCTTTAGACAAAGTTGGGTTATTTGAGCAGCGTTGGCATTTCCCTGATCTATTTTTCCCCCTGAATTTTGTGTTCGTTGGTATCTATTCCTTTTTCTACTGCTAAATGCCTGTGATTGTGCTTCCAACTTTGGCGTCTGGAAATATATTATGTTCCCTTCATGTGATAGCACGTTTACGTTTCAAATCTACTGTGGTCGGAGCTGAAAGCACCTATGTTGATTTTTGAAATTTCTAGATTGATCTGTGGGCTATTTCCATTTGGCCTTGCAAGCTCTAAAATGACAGAGGGCTCCTTTTTGCTCCATATTCTGGTGTGCATTGCTACTTAAAAAATTATCTGATAATTTTTTGGCCTTGGCGTGAGTAGGTTTCATACGATTCGGAGAGCGGGAAAGAGTTCATACTTTGTGAATACAACAGAGATACTGATTCATATAGGTAATCAGCCATCGATAAGGCCCTTGAAATTTTTGCAACTTTGTTGTGAATTTGTCCTTTCTGAGGGTTATTGAGCTTGATAACTAATGCGCACTGATTATGGGGTTTGCATATGTTGATTTATTCTTTCCATATAGGTCACCATGGTCGAACAAATATTACCCTTCTCTTGAAGATGGGACTCTGCCTTCTGTTGAACTGAGGAAGCTTGAAGTCGAGGCAAACGAAATTTTTGCAGTTTACCGTGACCAGTGAGGTCCTTTGCTTTCCTTGCAATGATATCTGTGTTACCTATTGTGCTGTTTACAAATGAAAGCATGCAACGTGCTTCCTCTCTTTTTCAGAAATCTTCTTGCCTCTCAAGGCTTGTTGTAAACGTTTGAACAAACCTTGCCTTTTCTTCTGAGGAAGTAATAGCAATTCTCTTCTTCAATCTTCATTGGTAGGTACTATGAAGGGGGTGTCTCTTCAGTTTACATGTGGGAGGATGATAGCCAGGGGTTTGCGGCGTGCTTTCTCATAAAGAAAGGTATGCTCTATTCAAAAACATGCCGTATCCTTTCTGGAAAATGCTATCATTAATTCCCTAACATGAATTGCATTCGAGGGTGAAGATGGATCACAAACGGGGCATGGGAGAAGAGGACACTTGCAGGAAGGTGCATGGGATGCTATTCATGTTATTGAGGTAGACCTTGATTAATTGGGAGATGCCCTTGAATAATTAAGGCTGGCCGCTCCTTTGCGTTTCATTTCTTTGCATCTCATTTCTCCTTTTAACTCCAATGATAAGTAAATTTTAGTATTTTATACTTTAGGTAGGGCCAGATGAACAAGGAACAGCTCATTACTGCCTAACCAGTACTGTCATGTTGTCACTGACAACAGACAACAAGACATCAGGCACTTTTAGCTTATCTGGATCAATCAGAAGACAGGTACTTTATCATCATTTCTTTTATATGTCAAATTTGTGCGATGATTCCTAATCTAATTATATATGGTCTGTTTATGTAATCTTCTGTAGGTTTTGCACACTTAGTTGTACAAATAAGTTCAAGTTGGAGTTCATAGATAAATTGCATCAAATAGGTTTTCCACATCTAGCATCTCAAGGCACTAATAATCTAGAATTTAGTAATTGTACTATTCCTTGATGCTGCGAAACTGGATGCACCTTATATCCTCTGACAATGTTGCTCCCCATGTCATTGAGCAGCTCCAAAACATTACCATTATTTCATTATCAAACATGTTTAAATCATACTGCAGTGTCTGGATGGGCCACTTGATCATACCCTAGAAATTTGGATGACCGTGATAGCAATAAGACACTACAATGGAGGTTTTGTTTGTGACTAAACCATGATCTGCTTCTACATTTGTTCTCGAGATAGTTGAAAAGCCATGCCTTTTCAGTCTAATGTCTTTTAGATATTGGTTGCTTGGGCCTTGAAAACTGGTTCTTTAGATTATCTTTGTTAATGGTACTTCAGCATATCAGTCTTGATTGTATAATTTTGACTTAACAGCTGATTGGTCCTCTGTATTGTTCTTGTCCTGAATCGCTTGTCCAATCTACCTCTAAAAAGCTGTGGTCTTGGCTCAGTTTAGTTCAGATCTTTTTGAATTGGCTAGTCATCTTCTTTAAGATTGGGACCCATCCTCTTCAAATTCGAAGATAAAGTAACTGAATAGTTTCAGGTCGATAATGTTGTAAACCACTAGTACTTCTCGGTTATTTGAGATTTTTTCCTGATAAGAGTACCTCATGAAGCCTAAGCTTCATCAACCAGGCATAAACCCATCTTTGGAAGAAAAAAAAGTCTAAGGTTTTGCTTGTCACCGATAATCAATTGGAGAGGAAGCATCCCAAAAAGCTACCAAGCTTGATATAAACTTTGTATATAAATTGTTGTTTGGGAAACTTTGTTGACAATAGGTTAAGGTGGATTAATTCGTCACTGAAGTATGTTATACAAGTCTTCTGTTATCAAATAACACATCCTTTGCCTAATACTAGCAAACGTCCACCGCTCACACAGATGTCTCTAGACCTGGCAGTAGCAGATGGTCACCTCTGTAACATGGGAAAGATGATTGAAGAAATGGAAGGCAAGCTCAGAAACTCACTAGATCAGGTGATTGTAGTCTCTCATTCTTCAAATTTTTCTTAGTTTCCAATAAAAAAGCATGAACAAAAAGTATGACCATATGAGCCTACGCTTGTTGCTTTGTTTCAGGTCTACTTTGGAAAGACAAGAGAGATGGTCTGCATATTGAGACCACCACCGGAAGGAATCCAGCTGAGACTGCCAGAAAGCTGAGATACACAGGACATATTGGTCATGTTCATCTAAAGTTTGATGCCAATTTCATCAGCTTTCTTATCTGATCGTTCATCACCCTGTACAATTTTGATTTCCAGTCTAGGTGGACGCAGACTAATCACTCAAACCTGTTTTGTGAGAATTATTTATGGACATGTGATGCATCATAGAAGTTTGCAGCTAGAATCTTCATTATTTATTGATGATCATTTCATTTAGCACCTGCAGATTTCTCATTCTCGGGGCAGGGCATTTGGTTTGAAAAATATTTTATTTTTTACTTTATGTTTCTCAATTTGTAGAAAATGCTTCTGGTTTGGGATGCTGAAAAACTATGTTCTGAAAAAATAAAAACAATAAAAATTGAAAACTAGAGTTTGCTGCTTCCATATTTTCTGGGAAACTAATCATTTTTTAAAAAACGGTATTTCTAGAATAAACAAGCAGAGTGCATTTTTAGCACTGCTTTCTGTTTTCATGAAAATAAAAACAGAAAATAGACGAACCAATCCATTCTTTTCTACCAGAATAGAGAGCATTACAACCAGGTTTAGATCAGGAGTGCTTCATATTACTCAACATACAGCTGACAAAAGAAACAGGAAACATACAAAATGCCTCTGGGCTAACATTCATGTTAAAGCGTGGTATCTAATCTTGACGATATGTCTGTAAGGCTAGAGATGCCTCCTGTCTTCATTCTGCTTTCTCTGCTTTAGTTTCGAATTCAGTAGTTGCAGCTGACCCAGAAGTAGCTGGTGTTTCCTCTCCTTTCACCTCTTCCATTTCATCATCTTCTGCATAAGGGAAGAAAGAAACAAGTTTAATACATGCGTTAAAAAAATAAAAAAAAACATACATAAAGCTTCAATAAAACGATGAAGTATGGCAATAAAATACCATAATGTAAGAGCCTCCAAGTCCTCAAGCTAGCAAGAGGATAATTAACATAACGTTCCTGGGGCCTTGAAAACTAGTTTAAATCAAACCCTATAGATGATGCTTTAATTCTAAGCTTTAAAAATCTCACAATCCAATCCGCATCTTACATATTACCATTATCACTCAAAATTCCAGCTTAAAGATTTAGTGGATCAATGCTGTTTCGCCTTATGCTAAGGTGCAGAGACACGATTATGGCTTATATTTTATTTTTGAAACAGGGTTTGGACATACATACTGTCACAAAAGGTAACTAGCATTTTGCAGCAAAGGGAAGTAAGCCTGCATTTTTTATTGCAAAGTCAAGATTACCTTCATCCTTGTCAACAATGTCATCTTCAAGATCATCTGCACCACCCATGTTCAGCTTCTGCAGAGAGGAGGAACAAATGTGAGATCAAGAAATAACAAGAACATCAGGGATATGAGTGAGATACTGGGCTTTAGGTATGTACCGAGAAATCCATGTCACCATACTCCATATCGTCAACTGGAAAATTGATTGATAGCAACAAGAGTGAGATAGGATGGCAAGAGGAAACAAGATAATCACCACTAAGATATCAAAACTAGAAACAAGACTCACATTTGCTTCCCTTTTCATCATCTTCATCAATCCACTTGTCCCAATCGACCTTCAAATACACAGGAGGCTTTCCCTCCTGTTTTAACAGCCTGCTCCACCATGTCATCTCAGCTTTCTTCACGAGGTAGCAGATGTTCCTCAGGCCGACCGCAGCCTTGCTCTCCTGCAATATCCACGTCAATGCAGTAACTACATCACATATCTAAAAGAACATCCATGCTAAAAGCCACATTGGATCGTAAAATAGATCACTTACATCCACATTAACCTTGTCAAACAACTCAAAGTCGATCTCATATGGTATGTTATCAGCTCCGGCAGTTGCAGAGAAGCGAAAATGCCCATCTGGCTGCAAGGAGAGCTTTATATCCTTGGCATCAGGAAGTTCAATAGTAATATAAACCTTGTCGGACCTCTGCGCCCATTTGGTTAATGGATGCCGGCTGTGGACAATAAAAAGATACCATTCACAATTTTTTTTAAAAAAAATCAAGAAATCTGAGACTAGCTAGATATAGTAAGAGTGCAAACATGTTAATGGATTTAAAACTGTTTTTATTGCAACAAGCTAATGCTCTTCTACGCTCTGAATTTCATAAACAAGACGAGCAATTCCCATCCAAGTAAATACCAAACATAATGCAAAAGCATACTCAAACTAATGGCTGACCTCATGAAATCGCTATTTGATTATAAGGAGAGATTCTAATGATTAGTTAATCAACGATAGCTAAGGGGAGACAAAATTTTCCAACATAACAATCTCCTGATGGATAACAAGGTAATCTTAATGACTATATTCTACTACAGGAAACCTTAGCATCAGCAACATTAAAGCATAAACTGGATGGTGACATTGTAACGGATACAAATCATAAAAACTACACCCAATTTCCCTATTAAGTCACAGTCATTTAACAGAATTTCTCACTGGGCTTCTTTCGATTGTCCAAAAACCCCAAAACCACCAAACCGCACGCAGCCGATCGCTCTCAACTCCTCCGTTTTCTCCTATGAACACATCTAATGATAGCATTCTTCTACCAACCTCAAAAAACCAACCTTGAAATAAAGATAAACAAGAAACAACGCTCCCAAAACCCGGTTCCACAGCTCCACTAGCATGTAAACTTTAAGCCACAAACCACCTATAGTCTACCAATCCAAAACCCTAAAACTCCACTATCAGTAAAACAAATATCAACAAATATACACTTAAACATACAAACAGAAGGAGAAATTAAACGAACAGGGGTTAGTTTATTCGAAGGTTTTGAATCTACGCTCACAAACAGCCAAAAATATATTTTAAAAAAGAAACATAGGATTTCGAACAGCCTATATTTAGGATTTCACTCGAAGAAATCTAAGACGGAGAGGGTTTTACCTCATCTTCGTGGTGTTTTAGGGTTTCGATTCCGCAGAGTGAGCGAGAGATGGGTGCGAAATGGGGAGCTTATAGAGACTCCGGAGAGGCTTTGCAGAGCGGCGCAGCGATGATATGCAAAAGTTGCTACACGGAGATTTGGTGTGTGAAGGGCGGTTATATATAGTCAGGGGAGATATATGGAATCGATGCTTCTATATGAGTCTGGAGGCTTCTATCGCCTATATACGGAGGTCCATCTAATATCATATTATTCTGTGTGCTTAGTATTTTTGTTTTTCTTTTGTCTATGTAGTATGTAGCCTTCCAAATAGTACTATTTTTTTATTTCAATACCTAAAGTTTGAAATTGTCTTTGAATAAAGATTCATGTGTAATACACATGCATTCAATTGGTAGTCAAGTACCGATATCTTCATCTATCCTATCGGCCAATCAGTAGCCCACTACCGATGGAATAGATGAAAAAATCGATACTTTGACTACCAATCGTGACATGTGTAATATATATATCACGTCGCATGTGCACAAATCAGTGCTCATTGTCTTTACTTGTAAAAATGTAAATATCCTTATGACCGGCTTTAATCATGACTAATTTTAAAAAAATTCACGTCTCAATATCACTGTTGATAAATAATAATGGCTCAAATTTGCTCATAAGCAACTTTAATTCCAAGATTAACCATAATCAAAATTGTTCATGTATTTGAATATAATATGGCATATATAAGGATGAAGAAATAATTTTAAACTTTAGAGGAGTATTGGAACAAATATCACTTTATGGAAGAGTATATTAACAAAAAAAACACAATCTTACTGGTCTTTCAAAACATATAAAATCCTATTGATTTCTATAATTTTCATAATACTGTTATATTAGTTTCTGAAAATATGGAGTGGATTTTAAAATTTTACGTTAGTTTAAAGCGAGTCAATATATCAGAATTACAACTCAGTTATGAATTGTGTCAAAATGATTAAAATCCTCTAGTATACTAAAATATCATCTTTTTGTGCCAAGAATACTTGAGAGGTGAATATATGTGGAATTTGTGTGTTTGAGAAAATAATTACATATTAGTCTAATATTTTAAAAAAGTATTAAAATGTGGCATGATATGCTACCAGGGAAACGACCTTTGAGACCCAAAAGCTTTTTAAGGCCCCTATTGGTACCGGGATAAAAGTTATTCCGGGTTAAACATTACTTGGGATAAGAAAAAAGTAGAGAGAAGTGATAGGTGTAATGAGAATAACTTTTTATAGGTGTTTGGGGATAAAGTGTGGAATAAGAGGAATATTCCCTCTTAACCCGGATAAAAGTTATCATAAGTTATCTATTTCCGTACCAAACGAGACCTCAGCCGAGACATGTGCAATTTTAAAGGACACATCAGCACCAGAGGGAGTTTTCGATGGGAAAAAAAAAGGTTTAAATGCCTTTTTGGGATAATCGGATCCATATAAAAGACTAGTGGATTCACGTGCCCCTGACACGATTTAATTGATTGATCATGATTAATCCACGATTTATATATTTTAATGAAAAAATTACAACATCTCCATCTTTATGCGGATGC
>OY986964.1:34829149-34886341 GCA_963920575.1 Narthecium ossifragum
ATCCTGCCTCGATATAGTTCTAAAGTTCTAGATTGATCCCAGGGAGTCTTGCCAGTCAAGTCAAGTGTCCCGCCCTCTGCTTGGCTGCCTATTTATCCACCTGGAAGTCTGATAACTATGTCTCTCTATTGGATAGAGATGCCAGTATGGAGGATCCGCATCCAACGAGATCCGTAATCAGCTATAGTGCTATACCAAATTACCAATCCACATCCGCCAAACAAAGAACCCCATAATTCGACGGCCCTGATTGACATATCCGATGTGCCACAGATGGCCATTAACCGACCATTACGCTGCACGGCTGCAGGGATCTCCAAGTCATCTACTCCTCACCCTATATATACCCCCCAATTCGCGGGCGAGGAGCATCTGAAAGCGAGAGTAGTAGTAGAGAGGTAGAGAGGTAGAGAGAGGAAGGGGAGATCGGTAGTTGGATCTCGATCGGATGGCGGCGGATCGCTGAGTTCATATCCTTCGAGCTTCCTCTGGGATGATCCACTGATCCGATCTCCTACCAGATTTTTAGTATACTCTTATTGCTAGTTTCGATCTCCTCTTCGAGCTTCCTCCGGGATGATCCACTGATCCGATCTCCTACCAGGTTTTTAGTATTCTCTTATTACTAGTTTGGATCTCCTTGATGTTTAGTGTGGTAGATGCTGAGAGAGTTCTCATGAATCGATCTGTCGCTAGAATCGATCATCAAGAAAAGATGTTATGCGATCTTGATCTAATTCTAGCAAGCAGAACTCCAGGAGGAATCGATCATCGTGAATCTAATTCTAGCAAGCAGAACTTCCTTCTCGGTTTTCCTACTGATTTTTATGGATTTCTCTTCGGAGTGTTCCACTAATTTCGCTTGAAATCGTGTGAAGCCTACTCGTTCAGATACATAGATTGGCTTGTAAAATCTCAGGATCAGAGTAGGGCGTGATAAGATCTACTGATCCGACTTAATTCTCTCTTTATTCTTGAATTCTTGGATTTCTTTGAATTGCTTTTCGTCTATGAATTCTGTGAATTTCTTCCCCTCCATTCCTCGTATTTTTTCATATCTTCTAAATTTTGATGAATTTATCTAGAATGTTTCGTAATGAACTAAAAGAATCAAAGAGCGTATTTTAAAATTTAAAGTTCAAGATGTTGTTGGAAACCCTCAATTCGAAATTTTAAATTCGCGCGCTTTTTAAATTCCGCTATTAGATCAGCGGTTTTTTTAAAGCGATCCAGGTTCAACAACCTGAGGGCATTAACGTTATTTCTCCTTTAAACGGTTACGATGTTCCCAGGAGCAAGATAGGAGCGATGGAGAGGTACTCGACCAGCAACAGCAGTACGGGAACAGGGTCCAACGATTCAACGGTGACGAGCAGCAGCGGAGCGGATATGTGGCCGATCCAACGGCGGCGATTCGGTTCACCATCCCCAGACGCTTTCCTGGGCCCGGCCTTCGACGAAGTCCAACGATCCCACGGGCCCCTGGATCTCGACCCCGTCCTCCTACGCTACACCCGGCCCCCACGCTTCAGCTCCTCCACGGAGTCGTCGTCGTCGTCCAGATCGCTGGACTCTGGCTCGGCCTCGCTGTCTCGGGCGCAGCTCCGCCACCTCCTCCAGCTGCGGTCGGCTTCCCCACTGTCGCCGGCAGGGAACTTCCACGGGTACAAGACGCCAGTGGAAGTAGAGGTGGAGGAGGGGGTGCTGGTCATGGATGGCGTGCTGGTAAGCAGCGAACTCGCCGCCGGCCCAACCAGCCGGGTCAGGCTCCCATGGGACCCGTTGGAATCTTCGGGCTCGTCAAAATCACCTGTGGGAGGAGCTGGAGGGGCTGGCAGCCTGTACAAGACCGGGATATGTCGCGCTTGGGAGGACACCGGGGTCTGCCGCTATGGATACAAGTGCCAGGTCTCTCTCTCTCCCTCTCACGGCCATATTAGATACTAAACTAGACTGTTGTGAATCTTGTGTGCTTCTCTAATATGCTTACGTCGCCGCTGAATTGTGCTGCAGTTCGCGCATGGGAAGGCGGAGCTACGCCACGGCCCTGTTAAGCTCATCAAGCTGGAGGTAGTACCCGAGTCCTCCCAAACAGGAGATGGAGCACATCATTGCGATCACTGTTTCTCCTATCATTCGTATCAGGTTGGAGGGCAGAGCGGCAACAGACACGCGGCAACTGCAGGCTCGGCCACTTGCGGGGTCCGCCACTGTGCCCCCTCTGCAGCTGCGGCGCTGTCTTCTCAGGGTGCCAAGTTCTTAGCTGCTGCGCCAGCGCCAGCGATGACAACCACCGTGAAGGCAATGGAGGTGGTGGAGGCTGCTGCCACCGATTCAGCGTCGCCACTGCCGGAGCTCAAACGGGAGCCGTCGTCATTCGTGTGGCCACCGAGCGAGGCCGACGAAGAGCTTATCCAGAAAGCGCTGTACGGTCCCAGCGTCAGAGGGAGGCGGCTGCCCGTCTTCGAGGAGATATGCCCCACTGACATCACCACTAACAAATCCATCGGCGATGCACGATGATTCACTACCTCCATTATCTTTTCACACCTCTCCTCGTATTAAGCATAGCGAAGGAGGGGTTGTTTCTTAAGTACTCTCTTAGATATAGTTCAATGCGGTCGGCTCGCGCTGGTTGGGGTGACGCGGCGCGATCCGATCATTCTTTTATTGAGCATGCAAAAATGGCTCGTTTACCTCGACATAGGCTATAATGTTTTGTTTATAATATAGTAATCTATTATATAAGATTCAATCCATTCTATCGTATGGATGACGATGTTCGATTCAAATTATGCTGAGATATCATGCGATTGATATAAAATCACTTGAAAGAGAATAATGGATGATGATAGTTATTGGATCTTTAGGAAAGAGAGAGGGGAGTAATGGAATTGGTGGTTACTCATGCCGAGCCCATCTAGTCTTATCATTCTTATATGATAGCAAGATAGTTATTCCATTGTCCTATTGTCACTCCTTTATCCTACGTGGCATCCTATATGGCACTGACATTCTACATGGCATCCTATGTGACTACATGGCATCCTATGTGACCTGGGTGGTTGGTTAGAGGTAGTGGGTGGGTGGTTGGTTAGGAGTAGTAGGTGGATGGTTACCCTAGCAGGTGGTAGGGGGCACCACTAGTCTATCTATATAAGACAGGGTTTTACTTACATCGAATGGCCTACAAGAGTTTAGAAGATTTATATCTTGTGGTTTAGAATCATCCCCATCACACAAATTTAGTTATTTCTAAAAATAACTGAATTCATTCGTATATGAAGAATTGGGTGTGGTGGGAGTGGTTACGGAATAGATATAATGAGAGAGGTGGATGTGATTGACAAATCGTGCAATTTGCACGGGGATCCGCTAGTACTCTTTTAAGACATGGTTTTGGTATATCTGACGCCCCACAAGATGCTAGAAGAGTTTGAGATTATTGGAGGTGGTTATTACGTTTCTTATAAACAAGAATCTCTTATCATACTTTCTTTAATCTAAGTAAGTTTTGTTTGCTCCTTGCTCTTGGTATGTAGAAGGTTGCGACATCAATATAAACATTTTTTTCATTAAAATATATAAATCATCCAATTAATTAAACCGTGTTAGGGGCACGGGAATCCACTATGGGGCTATTTGGTTGCTTGCATTAGCTAATGCAATGCATTGCATTGACCAACTAATGCAATGCTGCATTAGCAAAAACATCCATTTTGCCTGTTTTTGCTAATGCAGCATTGGAGGCTCTTTTTGCATTAGCTAATGCATGCATTAGTTAATGCAGTGGCCAACCAAACAGTCTTTTGTATTAGCTAATGCATGCATTAGTTAATGCAGTGGCCAACCAAACACTGGTATAGACCAAAATGCTGCATTAGCTAATGCATGCATTAGCTAATACAAGCAACCAAACAGCCCCATATTACACTCGGACTGTGATGCTCGATTTCTTTGCACTCATGCGCATGATATCATGAGTTGGTCGACCTGATCAGTCTGCGTTCGCATTGTGCAATCTGACGGGACTGACGTTTATTGCAGTGGGATGGCTGATCTCCTCGAATCTACGCGTCAGATCAATTCAACCCTGTCCAGCAAAGTTAACTGGGCTTTGAGGATCCATCGGCTCGCCTATTGACTTCCCGGCCCATTTGTTATCGAATTGCTTGATCTTTAGCATCAGTTTCCAGCGAACATCGGTTTCCAGCGTTCGCGTTCGCTGGACACCAACCATTCCAGGTTCTCCAGAATAGTCCAGCGCCACTCGGGGTCGCGATCTAGGGTTCACTGCCCCCTCCCCCAATCTCCATTCTCTCTCGAGCGCTCTAAGGTTTGGAGCCGCCGAGCCAGATCTCTCCATCTCTCGTGAGCTCCAAGCACCTCCGCCTACCCATCCACCCTCCTCCGCCTCCTCTTTGGTCCCTAGGGCTCTCCGCCTTCGGAGTTCCTCCCCGACACGGCTTCTCGTCTCCTCGCCGCTGACCGTTCCCTCTTTGCCGCTCCTAGTCTCCTTCTCCGACATATCTCGGACCGGGGCTTCGGCTGTGTGGTGCTTGGAGACCTTGGATCGGGGCTTCGGCTGTGTGGTTCTTGGAGATCTTCGCTCGGGGCTTCGGCTGAGTGAGGCCTGGAGATCTGGGATCGTGACTGCGGCTGTGGTGCTTGGAGTCCTGGGATCCACAACGGCTTGCTTCTCCTTTTGAGGTATTCTACTCATCCCCTCTTCCCTGGTACTGATCCCCATTTTAATGTTATACATTTGTTTTTTTTTTGTTGGATCTCTCAATTTCACAAGAGATCCATCTGAAATGGCATCTACTATGCCATCTGATGGTATTGTTTGTTGCTGGTTTTGTGTCGGCCTTTGCAACGGCATATGATCCCCTATTTCTTCTGATCCCCACCTCTGGTTTTGTGTTTGATCTCTCAATGTGGTTTTGTATGCTCATTTCTTCCCTGGTACTGATCCCGACGTCAATGTACCCCTGTGGTTTTCAGTCGTGGTCTTCAGTTGTGATTATAGCTGTGCTTATAGCTGTGTATGATCATAGCTATGATTATTCTTATAAAGTTGCTCTACGTTGAGGTTTTCAGTTGAGGTCTTCAGATGAATTAGCAGAGGTTTTCAGTTCAATTTCCTGAAGTTTTCAGTTCAATTTCTTGAAGTTTTCAGTTGAGGATTTCGGTTGGAATTTACCTCTAAAGTTCCTCATTTGTTATACCGAAATTTATAGCTGTGGTATTATACGTGGTTTTGTGTGATTTTGATCCATGCATTCACCATCCTTTTGGGTTTTATGGTGTCTCTTTACTTTCCATTTGCCGCTTGAAATGTTTGGCATATTTTCTTTTCCATAATTTTGTCTGATTTTGATATGTTGGTTTAGATCTATACTAGATAGCATATTTGTGTAGCAGGATCATGGATGCTTGAATGTTTTGTTTGAATGAAATGTTTGTATAGGAGTAGGGCAAATTTGTGGTGTATGATCATGGATGTAAATTTACTTCTACATGTTTGTCTGTTATTCTATTTCTACATGCTTGGCTGTGATTAATTTGTACATGTTTGACTTGTTTTAGGAGTGTAGTAGTGATCTTTTTTATTGTTTTACAGCAGCACCTACTAATTTGTACATGTTTGGCTGTTATCTTACTTCTACATGTTTTGCTATGATTAATTTGTACATGTTTGACTTGTTTTAGGAGTGTAGTAGTGATCTTTTTAATTGTTTTACAGCAGCCCCTACTAATTTGTACATGTTTGGCTGCTATCTTACTTCTACATGTTTTGCTATGATTAATTTGTACATGTTTAACTTGTTTTAGGAGTGTAGTAGTGAGCTTTTTAATTGTTTTACAGCAGCCCCTATTAATTTCTGCATGTTTTGGCATGTTGTATTGTTATAGATGGACAATGATGACAAACGGTCTTAAAGGTTGGTGGTATTAGGGTCTGTCTATGCAGTTGTAGTTGCAGTAGTGCACCACTATTATCTGGACTCGGGCACCTGTGTTGTGGCTATGTTGCGGGAGTCTCGTGATGAGGCACAGAAGCGGCATATGGCTAGGATTTGAATGCCCGGGTCTAAAATTGTTGCGTCGCCTATATTTGATATGCAGAACAGAAGATGATAGTGTCTTATCCAGCGACAATGATATTCAACAGTAAGGAATGTAATGTGCAACGTAAAGACTATAAAATAAAATTTTTCAAGATGACTCTAAACTGTTCTAGCAATAAGAGTTTCCCCCCTTTCTTGTCATTTTGAAACAAAAGATCACAAAATACCAAATGAAAAATTAATGGCAAACTATAGCAATTCCAAACAAGGATATAAGCCAATGTTGTAGATTAGTTCCTCGTTTTTCCTAATCTCACTTAGGCCACTTGATAAAGAAAACAACATCAATTGAAGATAACCAAAGCTGTAAAACAAATGATCGATCCGCCAATCATACACAAACACTCACCCTTTCTCTTCCAATGTTTTTTAACGTAATTTTAACAGAAAACCTCATAGCCTATATTTTTTCAAAATCAATGCCCTTTATCGATTAATAAAAAAGAAAATGAGGAACAAGAAATGAATCCCAATAAAAATCGGAGATTTAGTGCGCTTCGAACCCTAGGATATAACATCAGGGAATATAAATGAAGAATACCAAATTGAGAAAAAAAATAGGTCACTAAGAATTCGATCTTTGTCGGGATTACCTCTCGAGCTGTGATCTCGATCGCTCGGGAGGGCGCTTCTTGGAGGAACTCGACTGGCCCTTTCGAGAAACTGAGGAATTAGAGCTAGGGTGATTCTAAATGCACCATTGTTTAGGATAAACAGTGGTGCATTTAGAAAGGGTTCTAAAGCCGACCGACCTAGCTCTAATTCCTCGGTTTCTTGAAAGGGGTTGGTCGGCTTGTGTTGCTTTGGTCCCCTCAATAAACCTGACTATTGCTAGTCGAGTTCCTCCAAGAAGCGCCCTCAGTATCGACTTCCCCCGAGCGATCGATATTGCATCTCGAGAGGTAATCCCAACAAAGATTGAAATCTTGGTAACCTGTTTTTTTTCTCAATTTGGTATTCTTCGTCTATATTCATGATGTTATATCCTAGGGTTCAAAGCACACTAAATCTTCGATCTTTGTTGGGGATTCATTTCTTGTTCCTCATTTTCTTTGTTATTAATCGATAGAGTGCATAAATTTCGGAAAAATGTAGTAGGCTATTAGGTTTTCTGTTAAAATTACACTAAAAACGTTGGAAGAGAAAGGGTGAATGTGTGTGATTGGCGGATCGATCCATTGTTTTACAACTATGGTTATCTTCAATTGATGTTATTTTCTTTATCAAGTGGCCTAAGTGAGATTAGGAAGAACGAGGAACTAATCTACAGCATTGGCTTATATCCTTATTTGGAATTGTTATAGTTTGCCATCAATTTTGTATTTTGTAATCTTTTGTTTCAAAATGACAGAAAAGGGGGAACTCTTATTGCTAGAACAGCTGAGAGTCATCTTGAAAATTTTTATAGTATTTACGTTGCACATTGCATTCCTTACTGTCGAATATCATTGTTGCTGGATAAGACACTATCATATTTTGTTCTGCATATCAAATACAGGCGAAGTCCGAAGACCAGTTGAGCGATTGGACTGTGGAATTTTTTTCCAAACCGTATAGGATAGATAAAACAATTACTGCTGAATTTACTTTAATTACAACTGCAGCCTTTCATTGTATTTGTATGCCAATGATAGGGTCGACTCTTCAGATTCTAATGGAATCCACGGTGATTTGTGTGTTATTTGATGAATAAAATCTGAAGAAACTCCATTGGCAAACGATCACTTTATGCAAAAAAAAAAGATATTGTGTTGCCTGCAGGGGACACCATGAAACATAGATAATCATGTAGTTAAAAATCAGTGTATTCAAAGTTTACTCTTATTTCCATACTTTGTTGGGAGTATTCTCCTTAGATGCCAATTTAAGCAGTTTAGTGTGTATATGTCAATATAGTGGAGTTGGGGAGAGATGTTCCTCTAAAATTAAGTCTGACAGGGATGGTTGATGTTTGGTGGTCCTTGCTGGGGGCTGCTATTCCGGCAGTGCTTGCCGGGCAAGCCATTAGACTGAAGAGGAGACACGCCGAGGAGCAGCGGCTTAAGAGCGCTAGAGGACGTGAGAAGAACTCGGATGAAATATTTGTCTGCGAGAGGGTTTGCACGTCGAAGAGGATGCTGAAAAAGGTTGGCTCGTTCTCCAAGGATCCAACTCCCGACACTTGTGTCACTGTCTGTGGTGTCTCCGAGCTAGATGCTTGTGCGGATGCTTGTGCGCGCACTGTTTGTGTTAACCAACACCAAGTGCCTAACTGGAATGATATTTGCCTTAGACGATGTCAAAGCGAGTGCTTGAAGTTGTCTTCTTCCAATTTCTAGATATGTACTTTCATTTGTGAAATTTATTTCATGAATGTTGTTCAATGGACTCTGGGTTGTTTTCTTTCCAAATGCCTTTTGTATACATATTCCAGAGTTAAATCTTTGTTTCTGGCTTTTGCTTTGTTGCTTCTTATCTCAATAGGTAGTTAATTTTGAACCGCAAGCTTATTAATTTTTTGCTTGGATGATTGTTTCTGGAAGTAGTATGTCGTTGCTCTTTCAATATGCTTTTAATTTCTTTTTGTATCCGTTTAATGTCAAGGAAGTTCCCCATTTCACGGGTTCTTGATTTTCCTCAATTTTATTTTGCGAACTCTTTATGTGCTTTTACAGTCATTTTTTATCTTCCACGCCTTACCAATGTAAGCTGCCTAATGTAGACAGTAGACAACATATTGAAAGACTTCATTAGGTTTTTTAAGTTATGTATAGCACATTGATATTGACTAACCTGCTTCTGCTATGATTTCTAAAATTTGTATGTTTGCATGACCTCTAGTTGGTAAGTTGTGGGGAAGTTGCCATTCCAGGTGTCTCATTGTCTGCAACCATATGTCTGTGGATTTATGGTGGCCTCATTATTTACTGGACTATTGCAGTGGGTGATTCTTCTCAGGGGCAAACTTTCTATAAAGTGATACTTTATTGTTGCTGCTTGAAGTTTTCATTCATGCAAGTGCCCCCAGTATATATTTCTTCGTAGGCGTCAGAAATGTTAATGCTTGTTTTCTAGGGTTATTTCGCATTATAAAGGTCATATTGATTGGTGGATTGCAGGCTGTTATAGTCACTGATCTCTGATATGCAGGGCTCATCAATGTTTTAATACTTCACATTCTGAGAATGGAACTTGGAAAATGTTTTCCGCACGGACTAGTGAGGAAGCAGTAAATCTAGCCAGGCAGGGGGTTAGTGTGGCAGAAACTTCTCACTGCCTGAATGCCGAATGTTTTGGTCTTTGATGTTATGCCTATTCTTTTCATCTGCTGGCAGGTTTCTACAAATATTTGGAGAGTGTGCTCTGAAACTGTTGAATGAAAATTTGTTGGTTCCTGCCTTCCTGGTTTCAATTCGTATCAACGAAGTGGCTTTGTCTTGTTTGGTTCTTTTAGTGGAATTGCTCTTTTAGTGGAACTTTGATTCACGGCATCATTTCTTGAATCTAGCAATAATTCCCAGTTTTTCCCAGGGTTGTCTGGAAGCAGCGGTTTAGTCTTGGGTCCGATCCCCAAGCCCTCCCAAATTTGCAGGATGTGTAGGGCATTTGCCACCTTTAGTCACGCTTAAGTAATAAATAAAAAAAGACCGGCGGTCTCTGCTATAAGTTATCAGTATCTGATGAAAAATGAAGCCCGGGATAGGAGAGAGAACTCTATATAATAAGTCAAGTCTAGATCAAATGAGACGTGATAGAGTGCATTCGGCCTCCCTTTTCGGCCCAAGTGGAGTAGGCTGCATCCAGTTGGGTCGAGCTTGATCCAAGACTTCAGTTTACCAGATTCGGATGTATATAACGGATGCGACAGGAATCCGACTCGTCTACAGCCCTCTCCGTCTCTTATTACAGGGATTTCGCGGTTCGCCTCGTTTCAACTACATATATCGGCGGTCGAATTTGAATTGTGGTCTCACAATCTCCCAGACTTTTGGTTAAAAGCGAAGAAATGGTCGATCTTTAGGTGATTTGGATGAGAAATTTTCTTTCGGATTTAGGTTTTTAGCTCAGATAGTGTTTAATTTGCTGCTTTTGTTGTGGGTTCCTGATCGCCTTTCTTGAACGTGATCGTAGTACTTGCGGATCAAATCGTTGGATCGTCTTACGAATGTGTTCATTGTTGTTTTGCAGGGGAATTAGAGGTAGAATTTACTAGGGTTTTAATCGGGAGTGCGAGCACTGAGGTCTGGTATCTAGGGTTTAGATTCAATCTGCCGACTGATGGAGGCGGTGGTGGTCGATGCTGGATCGAAGCTTCTCAAAGCCGGGTTCGCTTCTCCCGACCAAGATCCTTCCTTGGTAATCCTATTTCCCTAGATTCTCTTGATGGGTTCTTGAAATTGCTTGCAAAGAACCTTTTTTTCATGATTCTTTGGAGTCATCTGCTGAAAAGATTCGAACTTTATCTTGCTAACTTGATTCTTGTTATAAAAAAAAAATTTAGGTAATTCCGACGAAGATGAAACGGGTAGTAGAAGACGGGGACTCAATGGATAGCTTGATGATGACTGAGGATGTATTTGTCGAACCGGTTGTGAGGGGCTTCGTGAGAGACTGGGATGCAATGGAGGATTTGCTGCGGCATGTGCTCTACACCAGTCTTGGGTGGGAGATTGGAGAAGAAGGGCCGATTTTATTTACGGATCCTCTCTTGACCCCAAAGGTTAGTCTATGGAGCCTACTTTTGTTGCTTGTTACTTCCAAAAGTTAAGAGCCAAGAAAGTAGGGAAGTTTGTGAGTTTTAAGGTTCGAATAATCATTAAAATACCATTCTAGGTAGGTGGTCAGTTGTAACTATTTGAAGTTTGGAACTAATATGAGAGATTCGTCCACTTTGATCACCTCCTGCCCAGCCATTTACTGTTTTTCAGCTGTATTCAACTGTGATCAAGGCTTTTATCATAACACGAGTGGGTCTTGCAATCAAGCTCCCTTCTACCTTTGCACTCGAGGGCCAACTTCCATCAGGCCCGTGGAAACATTGTTCGCCTCCTTTACCTTCCGGGAGGCCTACACTCCATAGAACACATGGTACTGGAGCAAATAATGACTGCCCACGCTTCCATGATTTTGGGATGGAATGCAAATTTCATTTGTCCCTTGCCCCATTTATCATAAGGAGAGCCACCTTTTGAAAAGTGAATGAGAATTGTGGGTTTAATATGAATGTTGCTCACAAGTAATATCAGTGGAGTTTCTTAGGACAAATAATTTGTGGTGCATAAATAACTGGCTAATGGAGTAATGGAGGCTTACATAATCTCTTTTGATTGAATAACTTGCACACTTTCTACAGAAATATCTCCATATCTAACAGCTCCGATCAAGATTCCAAGCAACTGTTTATTCCTCATATTGCATTGATGTTTTCGCAGGCTGTTAGAGAACAATTGGTGCAGCTGATGTTTGAGACTTTTAATGTCTCAGGTTTTTATGCATCTGAGCAAGCAGTACTCTCACTTTATGCTGTAGGACGCATCTCAGGATGTTCTGTTGACATCGGGCATGGAAAGATTGGTACTTTCTTGATTATTTTACGTCAATTGATGATGTGAATCTCAAGTGGGACTTTTCAGCTTAGATTTCCGTTAAAATGATGTTTCATAGAGCCATATGGTAGTATGGATGGCTTTATGCTAACTTTTTAGAGAAAAAAACATATTTCTTTTCAAGATGAGCAGGACTGTCTACTCCTTGAGTATGAGCTGATTACGATGCTGACATTTTCTCAATTCCATTTGCTTGTTGACTCCTCTTATCGTCTATGCCTCATACCAAACCACAATGTAAATATGCTATCTGTTTTGGAATGAGGCTACCTAACATAGCTCTGCCAAGGATTCATTTCCTCGGATATAAATCTGCTGTTTGTTTTTTTATGTTGCCATGTTTTAGGTGAATGAAATCTTACCTATTCTGACTACGTTATAATAACTCGAATTTAGACAAGTAATCACTTATCCAATATTATACATCAAACTTCCTTTTTGTGGTAACAGATATTGCACCAGTTTGTGAAGGTGCTGTCCAGCACATTTCTTCCAAAAGATTTGAAATTGGAGGTATTGAGTTGACAAATTTACTCGCTCAGGAACTTGGAAAGACAAATCCGACTATCAAAATCGACATTTCTCAGGTCGAGAAGTTAAAAGAGCAATATGTCCTTTGTGCTGAAGATGAAACTGCCTTTCAAGGGGTTCAGAAATCAAGCCTGACCGAAAGGCACACTCTTCCAGATGGACAGGTTTGTAACCATCCTTATGATCATGGATTCCGCATCTTTGCCATTTTGCATGGTTAACTGAACTCTTCCATATGTTGTTGCATTCTCTGTCTCATCATGAAATGAACATCACATATCCTGATGGCAATATTAGCTCTTTCGTTGAGATCATATGTAGGCTGTTAGTTAATGGATTCTGGCTGGAACTTAGCATTTAGTCCTGGCCTTAGGTTAACTGCAGCATTATGTAGTAGGAAGCTTATGAACCCTAGGAACTCGTAAGAAATTTATTCTGAAATTAACCATGAAAATGGTTTTGAAAAGATGGAGATAAATTACTTGATCTTGACACTGGCTACAAAGCTAAACAAGCAAATGCATTTCTATTCCTCTGGTTTCCACAAGTATACTTGGGTTTGTGGTAGAATTTTAACAATTAATGATATTTCAAATTTCACCGGAACCCTGCGTCTGCAAATGCTTTACAACTGCAGAGACAGTTAGCTTTCTGGTATTTGGTTTCTGTGGCTAATTGTTGTACATACATGTAGCATCTAGCAATACACAATTTTGTTCTTTACTAGGATGCATGGTGCAGTATAGATCATGTAGTGCATTTTGTACGTGAATATTTCCTTTTCTGCATAGTATCCTTTTTGGAATCAGTTAAATACAGTCATAAATCAAATTCTTCTGTTATACTTCGACTTGATTTCGTTCATCCTCTTCTGTTATGTTTGTCTTCGTCTGCCTTGGTTACAATGTTGATTGTTATTTCATTTGAACCTCAAGTTGTGCTCAGATTCAGGATTATTTGGTCATAAGATACTGCTGGAACCGCATGTATCTTGCTTTATGATTAAGATTTCTATTTTATTTTTTGGCGGCAGTACCTTAAAATGGTATAGTCGGATCGACAGAGGCAGCCCTATGATGGATAAGAAGGTGTTTGTCTTAGCAACCAGAATCTGCTCTAATTGTGCAACTTGAGTAATTTTTTAGGGCATGTTATCAGGTAATAACCATTGGAAGGGAAAGGTATGTTGTTGGCGAAGCTCTATTTCAACCATCCATCTTGGGCTTAGAGGAATATGGAATTGTTGAGCAGCTAGTTCGTAGCATCTCTAGTGTTTCATCTGAACATCACCGGCAACTACTTGAAAATACAGTTCTCTGTGGTGCTACAGCGTCTATGCCCGGTATGTCAATTTCTCTAACGCCTGCCTTTCCAGTTGCATATGCCTAGCATGTAGATCATTCATGCCATTTATCATTGATGAAATGCATTCCGACTGCGACTGGGTTCAGGTTTCGAAGATCGGTTTCAGAAAGAGGCAAATCTTTGCTCTTCAGCAATTCGACCTTCTCTTGTAAAGGTAATCTATGATTCATTGCTTCACGGCGTTTCATACCTGATGACTTAGACGTACCTAACTTGCTTTTCTTGATGCAGCCTCCGGAGTACATGCCTGAAAACCTGTCTAAATACTCCGCGTGGTTTGGTGGTGCTATTCTGGCCAAGGTTGTCTTCCCTCAAAACCAACACATCACCAAAGGCGAATACGATGAGACCGGGCCATCCATAGTCCATAAGAAATGCTTCTAAGAGCTTAATTTATTGTAATCTATGAGGCTCTCAACGGAGTCCTCCCTTATCTTTTGACAGGATTTCACTAATCCAATGTCTGTAAAAACTCTTAGCGACTCTAATTTAATAGCAGATTAATTTAAGCTATTCATGTGGATCTCATACAATTCTTCATGCATCTATAAGATAAATTTTACGACATTTATTACGAGATCTGAACTAGACATCATGAACCATGAAATTGTTATCTACAGGCAAACACATTCTGAAATTTAGCAGTGGCAAGCATCCATCGATCTACAGCAAAAATTGATTCAAAGCTCTGCATCATCATCATGGTGTTCTTGGTTACCGGACATAGAGACTGTCCTCTTCACCGTCTCTTTAGTCTTCTCTACAGCCTCCCCTGCAACCCTGGCTGCTGAGCTAGCTGCCTGCTCCATGGTCTCCTTGCTCCTCTCGAAGCTCTTGGTGGCGGCGTCCTTCATCACCTCACCAACACTTGATTCACTTCTACTGTACCAATAACCAATAGCTAAGTGTCAGCTTCTTAGATTTCTACGGAAATATTAGGATTGATGCCAAGATTTCATGGATATTCAAACATAAACATGAACATAAGTAGTCACCCCGAGGCCGGCGGGTAGAGGTTGATCCAAGCCAGGTTGACCCAATCGCGGATGGCGTCCCACCGGCTCGTGAGGCCGGTGATGCCAATGGCCCTTTCAATCGGCGTTGCCTGTTGCTGTTTCTCCTCCTCCGGCGCCGCCGGACCTTGGCCTCCAACAGGGAATAGCAGCAGAGGAGATAGGACCAGGAATAGGAGGAGGAGGAGGTGGTGGTGGATCCAGCCATTAGCCATTCTACTACCCATGGCTATATGTCTCGCTCTCTCTCTCTCAGGGGATCAGGGTAGATCGCGCGGTGAAGGTGATGGAGGGAGGTCTAACCGTTTGCCCTGTATATAGTTGGAGTTGGGAGGTTTACATGGAGGACACGCAACAGGTGTCTCGACACGTACCACGAGTTGCTAGGTTCGTGGGCGTACGTGTTTTTCCCCTCGTTGATTTGGGCGTTTCGCTGGCTAAAACTATGTATATCTCGACATATCCTATCCATTTGACGCCAACAACAAGGACATATGACCACGTCCCCCTAGACGGGAGCTGCTTCTCGGCGTTCTCGAGCACCCTCTGACACAACTTCCCTCCTGACACACGCCCCCTTATGGCCCCCCCCCCCCCCCCCCCCCCCCGCTTTGTTTTTTTTTCATTAGTTTTGTTTTTTTATTCAGTTTTTTTTATTCTTTTTTTTTTATCAATTTTATTTCTTTATCTATCAGTTTTTTTTGAATAAACAGTTTTTTTTATCATATGTTTGTAATCTTTTGTTTATTTTTTAGTCGTAGTTTCTCGGAGTGATTATTTGTAAATTTTTTAAAAAATATGGATCAAAATTATATATATATATATATATATATATATATATAACAAAAATACTAATAGTTAAAAAAATACATTGTGTTTTGTGAAAAGCCTCCTAAGCCAATATTGATTTAGTCATATTCAGAGAAAAGTACATATAACAATACATAAAAAAGGAGATCCACAAAATATATAAAAACACAAATTCTAATCAATATTGTCTCCAAATTCTGCTCCCGACGCGCTTGGTGTTGTACATGTTATTTCGTACCACAAATGAACACGTGTCATATAACTAGCGACCCATCCTTTAGCTTCGTATGATGAATGTTGCCACCACCACGTTGGAATGGGTGGTACAGGGTAACGAGAGTGTAAGAAAACTTGTAATAAGTGATTGCTAATTATATGGGCAATAGCCATTTTTCAACGCTCTTGGTTTGGAACTGGAGGAGTCCTTAATGACAAATGAGTAAAACAACTCCCAACATTCTCACCAAATGTATGCAGTACAAGATTGTACCTTGATGCGATGACAATTCTCAAAGGATGTTGACTATAGTTGACTATAGTTGTTAACATAAATACCTTGTAGCGATAGCAAAACAAGGACAAAACATACAAAGATAAAGACTTACGTTTCATCACAAGAGAACGCCTTTTCTTTTCACTATGGAAACAAAGGGGTTACAATCAAATGACTGAGTTCTTGTCTCTGAGATTCAATAGGAGCCCATTTAAGTCATAGCATGATATGAAATAAGAAAAGATAAGAAATGGATCATTGAGTTTCGATTAAAAGAGGAAATCGAGTGGATTTCAAATAAAAGATTAACAGATCCCAGCGGCTAACCTCAGCACCAAGTCGGGATGTCAAATTGGTCCTTCTTCCAGCCCTCAATTGCCTTAAGGAGGAAATTGGATACTCTCCTGCAATCGATTCTAGATTATAAGAGTATTTATAGCCCTATCAACATAACCTAGACTAGATTTGGTTCATGACGAAACGGGTTGGTTCGACTCCAGTATAGCTCTACGTCAATATAGATGAGTCGGCGACAGAATTCAAGACATTCAAATGCAAAAACAATAGTAATTATAGACTCGTATCTCTTGTTTAAGAGTTACATCATTACCACTCATATCATATTATATATTCTTACACAAAGCTGATGGCCTGATAACATGAACTAGAATGATCCAAAAGCCATCGACTTCAACTCTCATCCTTCCTTCATGGCAATGAAGATGTGTTATGGTTAATGTGTAGATGCATAGTTACTGTAGTTAATAGGTTGTGTTATTTTTGTTGACTGTGGTCAAAATATTAGTGGAAGATACGTGGCAAACTTTGGGTGTTGGAAATGTAAAGAAAATATATGAAATGTGTGGATAAGAATGAGGAGGTAGGTAAACAAGCTCCTCACCTTCCTCTGTTTCTCATTCCGCTGCTCCTCTCTATACACGAGAGCTAATACAGAATGATGTGTTTTTAGTTCTCCACTTAGTTTTGGTACCGGTCTTTTCGGGAGAAAGGTATGATTTTTGGAGCATCAAGATGAAGACCCTGTTTATCTCCTTAGACTTGTGGGAAATAGTAGAATCTGGGTATGAAGTTTTTGAATCAATATCAGATTTAAATGAAACTCAATTGAAGCAGATGAAAGAAAATAGAAGCAAAGATGCAGGAACTCTTGGCATGATTCAAAGAGGAGTCTCTGAAGCTATTTTCCCAAGAATCATGGGTGCAAAAACATCCAAAGAAGCATGGCAAACTTTACAAGAAGAATTCGAAGGAGATAAAAAGGTACGAGCAATCAAACTTCAATCTCTTAGAAGAGATTTTGAGAATATGAGAATGAAAGAAAATGAAAGTGTGAATGACTACTCAACAAGATTCTTAGAGCTGATTAACCAAATGAAAGCTTATGGTGAAGAGATTACAGACCGTAGAATTGTTGAGAAGTTGCTAATAAGCTTACCTAGCAAGTTTGATTCAATGGTAGCTGTCATTGAAGAAACTAAAGATCTCTCTAATTTGGGTGTTCAAGAACTGTTGGGTTCTTTGAAATCTCATGAGCAAAGATTGGAACGACACTCTGAAAAATCAGTTGAGAGTGCTTTTCAATCTAAGCTCAATGTTAACTCCAAAAGTTTTGAGAAGAAACCACCAACTTATGATCAGAGGAAAGGAGACACATTTAGAGGAGGCAGATATGGTAGAGGTGGTAGAAGTTCAAGAGGAAGAGGAAGAGGAAGCTATGACAAAAGATTATGTGAAAGTTCTCAATTAAAGTCTAATGTTTGCAGCAAAGTTGGTCATCTTGAGAAAGATTGCTGGTTCAAAGGAAAGCCTCAATGCTATCATTGCAAGAAGTTTGGCCATTTCTAGAAAGATTGCAGATTGAAGAACAACCAGCAAGCAACAAACTTCACCGAAGAAAAAGAAGATGAAGAGAAGACTGAAGGAAACTTGTTCTATGCATGCCAACATGTTTCAGAAAAGAAAAATGATATGTGGTATTTGGATAGCGGGTGTAGTAATCATATGACACCCAAAAAAGATATTTTTTTGGAGATAGATACCACTTTTAATTCCAAAGTGAAAATGGGAAATGGTATGGTAGTAGAGGTGAAAGGCAGAGGCAACATTGCAGTAGAGACAAAGAAAGGAAGAAAAGTTATTCGTGATGTGCTACTTGTTCCTGAGTTAGATCAAAGTTTGCTTAGTGTTGGGCAGCTTATGGAGCATGGGTATGTTCTTCATTTTGAAGGTAATGGCTGCAGAATTTATGATCAAGGAAGAGAAAAAATAGTTATTGCTGAAGTTAGAATGGCACATCAAAGAAGCTTTCCACTAACACTCAAGTATGTTAGAGATGTTGTTTTGAGAACTAGTGTACTTGATGAATCACAGTTGTGGCACAAGAGACTTGGTCACTTGAATTTTGAAAGTTTGAAGTTGCTGCACGAGAAAAATATGGTGCATGGACTTTCGAATATTCAAGAAAAGAAAGATGTTTGCGAAGGTTGTGCTCTTGGAAAGCATCACCAACATTCCTTTCCGAAAGGAGTAGCTTGGAGAGCAAAAGAAGTGTTGGAATTAGTGCATACTTATGTATGTGGGCCCATGCATACTCCTACTCATGCTCAAAACAGGTATTTCATTCTTTTTATTGATGATTACAGCCGCATAACTTGGGTTTATTTCATGAGGCAAAAATCTGAAGTTTTTGAAGTCTTCAAGAAGTTTAAATGTCTTGTTGAGAAGCAAAGTGGCCATTCAATCAAAGTCTTGAGAAGTGATAGAGGAACAGAATACACCTCAAATCAATTTCAGAAATTTTGTGAAGATGAAGGCATGGAAAGACAACTCACTGTTCGCTACACTCCACAGCAAAATGGAGTTTCTGAAAGAAAGAACCAAACTGTGATGGAGATGGCAAAGTCAATGTTGCATGACAAAGGGCTTTCTAAAAAATTCTGGGTTGAAGCTGTATACACAACAGTTTATCTCATTAACAGATGCCCAACAAAGGCAGTGTGGAATCAAACACCATTTGAAGCTTGGAGTGGGAGAAAGCCTTCAGTGAAGCACTTAAAAGTTTTTGGCTGCATTTGCTATGCTCAAATTCCAAAAGAAAAAAGACACAAGTTGGATGAAACAAGTGAGAAATGTATATTTGTTGGCTATAGCACAATGTCAAAAGGCTACAAGCTGTATAGTTTGAAGACTAACAAAATAATCATTAGTAGAGATGTGATATTTGATGAGAAAGCTAAATGGAACTAGGAGGAAGGAAAAATTGAAGAGAAATCTGTTCTAATGACTATTCCTCAGCAGAATGCAAGCTTAGAAGATCTAAATAATATCGGCAGCTTTCAAAATTCAGCAAGTTCATCTTCACCACCATCATCACCAAGCTCTCCATCATCCTCAAGTTCAAGCTCTTCAACATCAAGCTCAGCTCCAGTAAGATTGAGAAGTTTGGATGATATTTATGCAAGCTGCAATTTCTGTATTGCTGAACCAGAAAATTTTGAAGAAGCAATAAAAGAAGAGGCTTGGAAGAAAGCTATGAAAGAGGAAATTGAAGTCATTGAGAAAAACTGCACATGGGAGCTTGTTGACAGACCTGAAAACAAAGAAGTTATTGGTGTTAAGTGGATCTATAAGGTGAAATTTAACACAGATGGTTTAGTTCAAAAAAATAAGGCAAGACTAGTCGCAAAAGGCTATTTACAGCAGTATGGTGTTGATTTTCAAGAAACATTTGCTCCGGTAGCTCGTCTTGACACCGTGAGAACTCTTATCTCCATAGCAGCTCAAAGAGGTTGGTTGTTATATCAACTTGATGTGAAATCAGCATTTCTAAATGGAGAGTTGAAAGAAGAGGTTTATGTAGAGAAACCTCAAGGATTCACCATTGAAAACCAACAGAGGAAAGTGTATAAGCTCAAGAAAGCGCTCTATGGGCTGAAACAAGCGCCGAGAGCTTGGTACAGTGAAATAGATAACTATTTCTGTGAACAAGGTTTTCAAAAGAGCAAGAGTGAGCCTACTTTATATGCCAAACATCAAGGTACGTCTGATATTATTATTGTCTCACTGTATGTTGATGATTTGGTGCTAACTGGAACCAATTCTGAATTGATTGAAAAGTTTAAAAAGGAGATGATGAAGAAGTATGAAATGAGTGATATGGGGCTGCTACATCATTTCTTAGGTATTGAAGTTTATCAAGATGAAGAAGGGGTATTTATTTCACAGAAAATGTATGCAGAAAAAATTCTGAAGAAGTTCAGAATGTTTGGTTGTAAACCAACTGCCACTCCCCTTGTTGTTAATGAGAAGTTAATGAAAGATGATGGAAGGAACAAGTTGGATGCAACATTGTATAGAAGTCTTGTTGGAAATTTGTTGTATCTCACAACAACAAGGCCAGATATTATGTTTGCAGCAAGTTTGCTTTCAAGATTCATGCAATCTCCTAGTGTTATTCACTATGCTGTAGCAAAACGAGTGCTAAGATACATTCAAGGCACTATGAGTTATGGAATTCAGTATTGCAGAAATTATGATGTGCAACTGGTTGGTTTTTGTGATAGTGATTGGGGAGGCTGTGTAGATGACATGAAGAGTACCTCTGGTTATGCATTTTCTCTAGGATCAGGTGTGTTTTCTTGGTCCTCAAAGAAGCAACAATCAGTTGCTCAATCTTTTGCAGAAGCTGAATATGTTTCAGCTGCACTTGCCACATCTCAAGCAATTTGGTTGAGAAAAAGTTTAGAAGACATTGGTGAGAAGCAAGAAGAAGCTACAGAAATATATTGTGACAACAAATCAGCTATAGCCATGGCAAAGAATCAGATTTTTCACAGCAGAACTAGGCATATTGCAATCAAGCATCATTTCATTAAAGATGCAATTGAAGAAAAAATAGTGAAGTTGATGTTCTGCAAGAAGACATTGGTGAGAAGCAAGAAGAAGCTACAGAAATATATTGTGACAACAAATCAGCTATAGCCATGGCAAAGAATCAGATTTTTCACAGCAGAACTAGGCATATTGCAATCAAGCATCATTTCATTAGAGATGCAATTGAAGAAAAAATAGTGAAGTTGATGTTCTGCAGGACAAAAGAACATATAGCTGACATCTTCACTAAAGCATTGCCAGAAGAGAAGTTTCAGCGGATGTGAGAAGCACTTGGAGTTAAAGATCAACACATTAAAGGAGGAGAATGTTATGGTTAATGTGTAGATGCATAGTTACTGTAGTTAATAGGTTGTGTTATTTTTGTTGACTGTGGTCAAAATGTTAGTGGAAGATACGTGACAAACTTTGGGTGTTGGAAATGTAAAGAAAATATATGAAATGTGTGGATAAGAATGACTGTGGTAAACAAGCTCCTCACCTTCCTCTGTTTCTCATTCCGCTGCTCCTCTCTATACACGAGAGCTAATACAGAATGATGTGTTCTTAGTTCTCCACTTAGTTTTGTTTCCAGTTTTCTTCTAATTGCTGGTGCCTCCACCAACAAGATGAGAAGGGAGGAAGGTATAAGTGAAAGGGTGGTCGATCGGTGGTGGACAGTGGGTGCCGCCGGCGTCGATCGACCAAGTACGGGACAAATGGGGCTTATAAATATATACACATGCATGGGTGGCGATGCAATCGAAGGAGACGGCTGACGGTGGATGCTGTCAGGCCAATGGCAGTGGCCTAAACTACGTGGCGCAGCCAAATATGGTCGTAGCTTTGAGTTGACGCGGTTCAACCACCACAAAGGACCAATGCATGCTGAGCACTTTAGCGAAATGACGGCATAGCATTGGCCAAACCATTGATGACTTATCCCCAAAATTATACGTACCTCTCAATTAAGATTTCCCTTAGATTTAAGCCAATCTAAAGCTCTCCAACACGTACATATATTGGTGCATGTAGTTTTGACAGCAAATCTTGTGAGGAATCTTTGAGTTAAACAGTTTCCATGGTTGGATTTTTTTGAGGGTTATCCAAGTGAATGACAGCTAAGATAAGGGTTGATAAATGGTAAGTATCCGTTTTGTCCAAAGAGGGGTGTCAAATTGAGCACATCTTGTGTAGAAATCTTGTAGATATACTGCATTCATCCTTGTGGTCATGAGGGTTGTGTTGGGTTGGATTAGGGTTATGATTTTTGATGAGCAAGTGTTTTTTTTTTTTTTTTTTGAATTTACCCTAGTTTACCGAAATTGCGTTCTAAATGACATTTTCTAACGCAATGTGATCGATCGCTTTCGATCTAAATTTAGCATTTCCGTTGAACTTCATCGGTTATCGGAGTTGCTAGTAGATCACCTTCCATACATCCGGGTGCTCCTAGGTTGATCGGTCAATCGGTCGATCGATCGCAAACATGCTCTTAAGTTACGGTGTACCTTATCCACTTTTAGACAACTTATTGAAGTAAACTATAACCAATTTTCTTCTTTAGGGCATTCTAAAGTTGTTTGTTTTTCTGAAAAAATTTTGGATGTACTAATACCACAAAAATGACAAGAGTAAGCTCATGATGGTAATTAGTTTACCGAGGAAAAATTATATTGAGGAGTAGATGTTTTGTGTGCTATTTGTTAGAACAATGAAAAATGGATGATCATATATGTAACCACATGCCATAGCAAACATAATTTGGTAGATAGCAATATCCATCGAATTACCGCAAAAATGATAATGATCAAATGAATTAAGCAATACTTTATATGATTTAACTTTGAGTTACAAAGAATTTCTCTGATATTGAGGAAAAACATCATATTTAAGGGCATAATAGTAACTGAAAAGTATTGGAGAATAATTACATATTGAATAAATCAGAGGCATCCAAGACTGACTTGCTCTTAATATATATATGTTTAGAAAGAACCAGCCTATAAGTTCCTCCTTCCCTGAAGACATCTTCACAAGTCCATCTTAAAGTGAGTTCTTTCCTAGCCATCTGAGAGCCTTTTCTCCTCACTCCCCCTGTCCCTCACCCTAAACTTCTACATGAGGTTTTTGTAAACAGTTGTTTATAAGATTTATAAAAAGATCGAATATTGCTCCATACTTTTTCTTTTGTCATGAACTAGTTTCTTCATTATTTCATGCATGTCTTCTATTAAGTATGTTTTCTCTTCTTCTTTTTTGGTTTTGAAAATAGTTAAGCTTTTAATCACAAAAGGATGAGAATAGATCCATGGTCCAAGGCGACAAGCAGCTTTTATTGTTGAGGCGACCTTGAGCCATTATTTCTGAGTATGTTCCTTAGCCCATTTCCTCACGAGCTAGCTTTCATAATTTTTACTCTTGTAAACTATATATATTGCCTTTTTTTTATTTTCTGTCGTATGTTGTTAGTGAGGTTGCTACAAAAATTTGTTTTTACTTTATGCCTAAAAGCAGATTCCGAATGTATATATGTATTTTGTAGTTGATGTCTATTTTTATTGCTCCTTCTTGTTGCAAGAGCTCATATGGCTACTCTAGCATACATATAAGTGCTAAAATGATAACTATAGTTTTATGTAAGAAAGCTTTACAAGTACTCCAAAGCATTTGTATGCGTTTCAACTATTTCTTTGGATTAAATCCTCTTTTTTGCCGATTTATGTTACCTTTGTAGAGCATCTCTTGTTTTTTTTTCTTCTTTTGTATGATGATTACTATAGCAAGGTACCAATTTTCTTAGTGTTATTTATACGTACGGATTGTTTAATATAGGTTCTTCTTCCTTAATACTTAAAAAGCAATTAAGTCCCCCTTTCTTAGTGATCAATTTAATTAGCTTCCCTTCAAAGGTGTAATTATAAAAAAGCCTGAAGTTGTAGATATGTATAAAACTTCTTTATTTAATTAGGTGATGAATGTGGTTCTACAGAAAAACAAATTAAGCATCCTCTTAATTTCTTCCAGAAATCGTTGTGATTATGCGTTCGCATCATTTCAAAGTTTTTATCTCCAACTCTGTCCATATAAAGTTAAAATTTTATAATAATAATAAGTTCGAATATGTGCAGGGGTATACTGATCATCATACATTCATAAATATGCATAAGATATACATATAAATAAATAAATAAATAAATAAATATATATATATATATATATATATATATATATATATATATATATATATATATATATACTTACTTTGCTGTTAGTTATTTTTTCTTTTTTGAAAAGATGAGTCTGAAGACCGGGAAACATTAACCAGACAGTCCCCTAAATAGGGTCATCATACTAAGAGCTAAAACTAGCTCTGATTATTAACAGAAAAAGAATTAGCAATAGTCCGTGGCTGAGGAGAGCAACCCAGTTAGTTAATACTAGAAATTCGATACTGTTGAATTATAAAGCTTCCAATCTTATCATGTTAATTTATTGACTCATGCGTTTATTGATCAACATTATTTCCTGTTTGATTCTATGTTCATATTGGATTATCTACATTGTAATATTATAGTACAATGTAGCTTCAATTTGCATGATCGATATATATATATATATATAGTCGATCTTCTTTGCCATTAATGGTGCATATATGCATGCAGGTGCAGCTTGGTTGGTCTCCTGAGCTACTAATAATCGATCATGACCAGCAGCTCTAGCAGCAGTGATCATGAGGACATCCTCCAATTGGTTCCTGATCATGCCACTCCTCAACCAATTCCCCAAATGGATGACGAGGAGAAAGAGATGAAGATAATCGAGAAGCGGATCTTAAGGTACAAGCGAAGGCTGAGGAGCCTCAGGCGAGGGTCGCATGGCGCCGCCCTCACACCGCAGCAACTGGAGCGCGCACGTCGAAGGAAGATGTCCAGAGCTCAGGACGGCATCCTCAAACGCATGCTCTGGTTGATGTCCGACTGCAACGCCCAAGGATTCGTCTATGGAATTATACTTGACAATGGCAAGACCATGACCGGCTCGTCGGACAGTCTCCGCGGTTGGTGGAAGGACAGGATCCGGTTCGATCGGAACGGGCCGGCGGCGCTCCTTGAATACAATGCTAAGAAGGGTAATGGCGCCGCCGCCGGGCCGTCTTCTCCAAATGATCAAGCTTCACACTCACTGCATGAGCTCCAGGACACCACCCTTAGCTGCATCTTGTCCGCGCTGATCCAGCTCTGCGATCCGCCGCAGCGGAGGTACCCTTTAGACAAGGGGGTCCCGCCGCCATGGTGGCCGACCGGCGAGGAGGACTGGTGGCCGCCGTCAGAGTACCCGGCCGATCAGGGAGCGCCGCCCTACAAGAAGCCTCATGACCTCAAGAAGATCTACAAGATCGGCGTGATCACGACAGTCATAAAGCACATGATGCAGGCCGCCGGCACCATGCTTTCGCTCGTCGCGCAGACGAATTGCTTCAACAAGAAGATCACAATCAAGGAAGGAGTCGCGTGGCGAGCTGTAATCCAGCAGGAGAGGGATCTGTACTTGGAGAAGCACCCTGGCGCCACTCACCTCCCGCCGTTGGACAGCTTCGAGCTCTTCGTCTGGAACGAGCACGAGTACGACGTTGACGACGACAGCTCCGGTGGTGGTGATGATGATGACTACGGCAATGCCGCCGCCGACGACGAAAACATGAGGAATGTCATGGATTCAGACGATGGGGATCAGATGAGATACGTCTGCGACCGGCCGGAGTGCCCGTACCACCGCAGCTACAACAGCTTCGTTGATATCTACGAATTGTATGAGCACTTGGAGACGTGCCCGTACCGGAGGATGGCTTTCGGCAGAGGCGAGTCGTCGTCGTCGGAGCCGATCGGGTTCCAGCAGATGAATGACAATTGCAAGCCTCCCAAGGGTTTTCCGGTGAGTACGACTTGTGCAACTCATCAGCTCTTTCCTGATCAGCATGGAATCATCTGGCCAATTCCAGGCATAAACGAAGCTAATTATCCCGGAAATATGGCTGTCACTCCTGAAGGAATCCAGAACTCATCAGGGAATAATAAGATGAGTACTGCATTTGGCAACGAGTTTGCAGGTATGGATCAATGGAATTCATGTGCTGATCGGTGGTATCATGGCAATTACTACAGCAGCACTGGCATTGGCGACTCCTCTAGTCATCAGTATGATCCATACTATGGACAACGACAAGGGATTCCATTTGATATGCTTCCTGGAGGGATCAACAACGGCGCTAATAATTACCAACATGGTGGCATGTATGTTCCTGATCATCAACAACCCTTTCTTGATCAACCGAGTTCTTCTTCGAACGTGATGATCCAGGGCATGGGCATGAACTGGGGCGGGGCCGGAGTTGGCGGCGGCGGCCGCACTTTGGAAATGGCGGCGGCCGGTGGTGTGTCGATGCAGGTTGATGAGTGCATTAATACTGGTGGTCTGCAACAAGGGATCCAATACGACCCACCTAATGAGATGAATGTGGAACCGAGTGGACTACCTGCTTTTAAGGACATTACATCTGAATCAATGTCTGGAGGGGTGGAAGAGATGTTGCAGCAGGCTGAAAGGCATCTGTTCTCTTGATACGCAGCAGGACTATATCATCCTTATATAAGGCTATAATTATAAGTGAAATTTTTGTTGTCCTAACTGGTGAAATAATATCCTAGGTGGAGTCTATGTGACATAATAATCCTAAATTAAGAGGGGTTTAGTGAGAAGGAGTTATTGGGGTGGGGCTGGTGGTTACCTGTCATATGGCAGAGGACACAACTAGCATATATATATATGTATACATATATCATGCTCATAGATGGTTAACTTTCCGAGCTTTTTTTTTAAGCTAACTAGTTCTTCGTATTTTATTTAGCTAGATTGGAATTAATGCTAGTTTTATTTTTTTCTTTATTTTTGCTTCCTTTTTCATGAAGACTGAAAATTATTGTGTTAGGTTTGGAACTGTGTTCTTTGGACTGCCCTTTTTATAAGTAAGTAATCCAAATTCCAAAACTAGCTAGGCTGTTCTAGTTGATTTCTGATTTCATTGCTCTTTCTTTGCTTATGGGAACTCATGAAGTTTGCTAGCCTTTTGGAATTGATGATGTGGTCAACTTACGTATGGTATTTTCGAATGGCTTTATTATGATTGTCATCTCTATTCCTCCGTGATGTCCAAAACTATTCGTTTGTGAAAAAAATGTACTTAATAGATAATTGGAGCATCACATACATACATAATTGCAACTTTCTTTTGATTTTGTGTGTGATCTCTAATGATCGATATGGTTCAAAGTGTATATACAAATCAATTTTCTTGAATCCATCGTCCCAAACAAATACGAAGTCCTATATAGATTTTTCTTTTTTGAAATTTTTACATATTGCCGCTTACATTTTAACAATATCGTAGCAAACTACATCCCTTTTCATTTATTATAAAGAATTTTCTATCTTATCGATTAAACTTCTAAAAAATCACATGCCCATCAACTTCCAATAATAGATAGAATAACATTAATTCTTGTCATCAACTTACGAAAATGGATATAACAACAATATTCTTATCGATTAGTTAAACTTATAAAATTTACACCTCTTTTTTTTTATCATTTTTTACGAGTTTAATTAATGAGATAGATAGATTTTTTGTGATAAACAATAAAAGATGTAGTTTTCTAGGATATTACTAAAACATAGGTGATGATATTTTTGAGATTGATCAGTGAAATAAGCAAGCTCACGATTCAATGGTTTTGAACCTATCAAATAGCATATCATTCATTCGGTTAAGGAAAATATTAGAGGATGCCATTCTAACAAGGAAACACTGCGTCTAAGTTAGTTTTTGTCAAACTCGAACTTATGGGGCCTTTCAAGAAAAATTATACCAGTCACATACCTAGTCGGTGCCCATGTATCCTATTGAGATGATGGCTCGCCATGTCAGCAGTATAATAATAATAATGATATCAACCGAAAATTCAATCAAATTAAAGAAATGAACTCTTCCATTCATGGATCTGAAATTGAAGCGAGAAACGTTAAAAAAATACATAAAAGCGAACGACTTCCACGTCAGCAAAAAATTAACACCATTCTTCTGCATTTCCCCCCTCTTTTATTACAAAATTTTTTTAATGACAATAACCTCACTAATCTCATGAAATTTTTGACCGCTTAAAATATGTTTCTAATGTGGTGCCGGCTCCTTGACATGGAATCCAGAGCTCCGCACCTTTCATGTGCGATAATGCATCCCACGGTATCCCACTGATTCCACCATGTATTCAGGTCTACAACGACATATAAATATTTGCTCACATGATATTGATTAAAGATTTATGTACATCATCACGTAACATATGCATTACATATATCTTCAATCAATAGTGAGATATCGACTGATTGATTTAATTTATTATTGATGAGCTTGATCAACCAATATCCCAATATCAATTGGAGGCATGTGCAATGCACATACTAAATGGCTACATACACAAATAAGTATTCCATGATAAATACTGATTGGAGACATGTGCTATGCACATCGGCTTGTATTAAGGTTCACCGATCGAATGGCACATCGGCTTGTATTAAGGTTCACCGATCAAACGGCACATCAGTGTTTTTTTTTTCCATGACAAACGCATGGTCATTGTTGACTCGGGAAACCATCTCGTGATGGACCCGCCGACTGTGAATTTTTTTTTAAAAAAATTTGAGAGTTCAAAGCGGAAGCTACAAACCAAGTCATCCACGTGCCAAATTACACCACGCTACGTCAAAAAGAGAACCAAAACGAACGAGCACCCTTCTATAAAAACAAGATGCAGGTGGTCGTGGTGGTGATTGTTGTTATGAATTCAACGCGGATGAAATCAAGATGGAAAAGTAATAGAACAAGGAGGAGACGTCAGAATTTAATGTGAAAAATTTTCTAGCAAATTACCGTAAAGGAAAAACCATGAGAAGAAGGACTTCACTATGTGAGAAGATTACAGAGCACTCTCTAACTCTCACACTAATCCTCTCTTCCCTCCCAGTTTGCTCTCACGTATTTACAGATCTCTCTCTGTCTCTATACTTTCTCTCAAGCCCTCTTTTTCTATCAAGCCTCTCTCTTGTTCTTTGTGTCTCCATGCCTTTTAAAGGCACAAATCCTAAGGTAACACACCATTTTGACGTTGTAAACCTTAGTCATCGTTGGATCAAGTTGATCCAACGTTCAATACAACTTCTCGTTAGACTTGGGCACAAACAAGAACCCAAAACTTTCAATTTTCTGGTTTTGGATCGATCCAAATTAAGATTGGATCGATACACAGTGAAAATTGGGTAAAACACACCTCTGGAACAGGGTTGGATCGATCCAACCTCCCAATTGGATCGATCCACTATGCCAGATTGCAAATACGGCGCTGGAAAGAACATTCATACTAGATTCACTTTGGATCGATCCATTGTAACCTTGGATTGATCAAGCTCCAAAACGAGTCCAAAAGCAACAACCATCACTTTGTTTTCCGTTGAAATCGCTGTCAGCCTCTAAGAGGAGGGATTTTTTCAATGGTGGTGGTGGCGGTGATGGTTGTTAATGATTGGTTGAACTGGTAACCGTACGTCTCCTCTCCTCTGCGAAGAGGTTGGCGGCACCTACCTACCTATGCAGCGATTCCATCCGCACGCGGCCAGTTATATATATATATATATATATCAACCTTATAAGGAGCAGTTTCGATTAACCTGCATTAATTCATATCCCCTAAGTTTCTTTATATATATTTCCTAAGTTTGCTTTATATAAAGCTGCATTAATTCATATCAACTTAAGCTCTATTAATATTATCTTATGCTAATGCTAATGCTAAGACTTATATTATTTATTATTATTTATTATTATTTTATATACCCTAAGTTTTATTGGCTATGTTTTATGGTGGCAGTGAATAAAAAACAATGACCAACCTTCGAACCCTGTACCACGTACGGGTCAACCCAGCCATCTAATCAGACAAACTACATGGAGTTTGTTAAAATTTTATATTAGCAATAACTAAAAACTGTGACAGGGACACAGATGAGTACTAGTATATATATACATCACGCCAGCCTTAATTTCCATGTTAGATCCATGGCATCATGCAATGCCACCATATATTCTTCTACTCGCTTCCACATAGCCACCAACGTCAACACTAGTTTCATTTTCTATCAATATCATCACCATCACCATCACGCGTATCCAAAAGACTCTCAACAGCCACAGTCGCATTGCCACCAGCTGTAGGTTGGGGGTATCTTTGACTCGCTCATTTAGGAAGTGAGCTATATATTGTAGTAAGAACTAGAATTTTGGTCTTAAAATAAAAATAACCCATAGTATAATTTGCTCGTTTATACAAATAATATGATCATTGTATCGGTAATATAATGCTCAAAAACCCTGCACTAGTAACCAAATTCTTAAAAGAACCTGACTGTAAATAAGTTCGGCTCAGCTTGTTAATTAGTTTGTTCTACTTATGCCTGAGTAGTTAAATCTATCTTTGAGCTCAAGTTATCTCCAAACCAAACATAAGCTTCCGAACAATAGCACGAGTGAGCTCGTAGATGTTTTGCTTATTTACAACCTTTGGATTAAGGGTACCAATATTAATTACGTCCAAAATTTAACTAATATGACCTTAATTTTCCTTTGAAAAATATCTATATTGATGTAGAGACAATAAATTGTTCTTTATTTACATTTACATTAATTTATTTTGGCACAAATAATATAATTGTTGTTTTTTTGTTTAGCTATTATCATGAAAATATAAAATTAATGTCATTTGATAAAATTTAAATATCATGTATCATATATATTGATCGTATTAGATGTTATATCTCGGCATGTGCTCAAGAGTCGGTAAGATAATAGATAAAAATAATATTTTACACCTATATTGTGATGTCATCGGATTGGATGGGGCCTTATAGCCATCCAATAGATGGCCAGGTGCATCAAGACCAGCTCCTCTGCAGTCCAACGGCTATCTAGCCCAATTGCCAGCTGATATAAAAATATAAGAAACACAGTATAAAAGGCTCCTCCAAAGCCCAAGTCCACACCACAACCCCTCCTAAAGACAGGAAAAGAAAGCCGACCGTTGTTAGAGACAGAGTAGAGCAAAGCATGGCAAGAATGGCGGAAGAGACCAACATGGGCTGCTGGGTGTTCCTCCGCCGCCCCTCCTCTCTATCTCGCCTCGGATACGGCATGCTTCCTCAGGAGGGGGACGGCTGCTGTGACGGCCCCTCGCCGGCGGCGGTGACGGTGGTGGTTGGAAGAGAAAAGAGGGAGTTTTTGGTCGACGCTTGGGTGCTAGAGAAGGATTTCTTCAGGGTTTTGATGGAGATGATGTGCAAAGATTGGAAGGAGGAGGGGGGGATCAAGTGGAGGAGGAGGAGGAGCCAAGATGTGATCTTTCTGGATGTGGACGCGATGCTATTCGAGCATATGCTGTGGTTGGTGCACAACGATTGCTGCTCTTCTTCTTCTATTTTTCAGCTCAATATTAAAGATATCATAGAATTCTATTCTCAGGATTCATGAAACTATATAAAGATGACATCTTTTAGTTTCTTTTAATTGGTTTGTCAATTTGGGTTTGCGATATGTATATGTTTGATGAAATTGAGGATTCAAACAGGTAATTAATAAGAATGAGTATGGATTTTGCGTTTTTGATTTTGACCTAAGTTATGGTTGAATCTAGCTCATTGGTATTTTGTTTCTTGTTCTACCATATATGTATAGAACTGCAAATTAAATCAGGTTCTTCTTTTGATGCGATTGGATTCATATGAAATCAAAATCATGGTTGTGCACATAGGCTAAGATGGTCATACTCTGATCCATGTATTCCTGCCTTGTGAATGACTTAGATTCCATCATATTGGTGTGTGTTTTCTTGTTGGCTGGCATAAGCAGAATGGAAAGTTTATGTTTTCATTTCTTTCTTAAGATCAGGAAGCATATTTCTACATGTGTAGGACTTCAGCAAGTGATACCCAGTTTTGCCTTTTGAGTTTACCTGTTACTTTTTAAGTAATATCCAGCACTCGGGCGCAATTTGTCAAAAGAACAAAAAAAAAAATAGGACTTCAACAACTTTGATTGGCCTGGAGATATAAATAAAGCTGTGCAATTGAGAATTAGGTTAAACAAGACTGTCGAAATGCATTGAACAGTTCAAAGGTTTATGGCAATGACTTTCCCATGGCGCAAAGGAAATTCAACACATTACCAAATTTAAGTACTAGAAAACTTCTGATCAATGCTATGGATATTCGAATGGATTTCCTGTTGAACAATGGCACAAAATTGAATGAGCTCGATACCACTGGGAGAGAAAATACAGAATTAGCAAGTTGACAATGTTATCCTCTATTGCATGGTTACTTTGCAACCAGTGAGCAATAAAAAGAATTTAAGTAGTTCTTATGTATCTTGGATTCAGGGCATCTGTTCATCCCCTGACACCACAGAGCATGCTTCTAATTGCCAAAAGCCCTGTAATGGTCTGGAAGGATCTCTATGTTTTCTATTCATAATCTTACTACTTTCGGAAAATGTATTGAACTAGTTAAAAAATAATTATCCCTGTTTTAAACAAGAAGACGAGAAATATAATTTCTGGAGATTGGATAAATATATTATGATCCTTTTCCACTAAAATTCCTTCACTAATATGAAGGACTTAAAGAGGTTCGTGGAACAAGCATTTGATACTCGAAAGCAATGAGATGTTATTAGCAAATGGGTCCTACGATCTAAATATGTCACAGATGAAGCAAGAGGATGAATAGAGGTTTGGTTGCTTCAAGGATCTAATTTCACAATTGTGCTATTGTATTCGGTGCTAATAGCACATATTACCTTGCAATTTACCGAGTGCATAGAACATTGATTTTTCCCTCACAGGAAGAGTTGCTTTCGGCTTACACAAAATCGCGCTATTTTCTTCGCTTTGCGCCCTTTTTCTCTGTGACTCTGTTGAATCTGAATTCTAGAGACGCAAGCTGTTATTCCACTTTCTACCCTTCACCTGGAAGCTTCGTTAGAGGAGTGTAATTTAGAAGTTGTATCCTGCTGGATCAATCACATATGCAGGTTTAAGTATGGGCAGTTGAGAAGTTGGCATCGATGGTTGTTAAGCATTACTTCAAGTATAACTTTGTCAACAGACACAAGAAATAGAACCCCTTTGTCTGATGATGGTTTCAAAGATCTTCTATGGAACTATGATCCCTTTAATTGTCATCAAGACCAGGTCTACAGGCGGAATATAACCTTTTAATGAAATCAAGATCTAAAAGATGGATAATCACAAATGAGCTATAAATCAGGTGATTGTTGAGATTATGTTGCTCTTTTGACCCCTTCAAGTTTTCCAATTTCCACCTTTGAAAGTTTAGTATTGCCCATTAATCATTTTCAACTATTTTTGGTTAGAAAGATAAAGTCACAGTTGATAAAGTCTTTAATTTCAACTATTTTTCTTGAACTCCTAGAAGATCAATGTTTAGGTGAATCCCTGAATCGGTTGTGACTAATTGTCAATCTGACATTAACTCACTAAGAATTGGTGATTATATGTAGATAATCCGCTCCCCCTTATGTCTCTTTTTTTATTCTTTAGAACTAATTAGCCATGTCTTCTTTACTGAGTTAGCAAGCACCTAATCAGGATAGGATCATCAATGATACGCCAACCCGTGAACTTCGATAGCTCATCCGCGTACTTGGATAGTAATCCCCCGGATAGGATTTTTTTACATAAAAGCCTCATGTCCCAAAGTTCGTTACAAGCTGGTCCAATAATGGTGAAATCCGCGTAATAGATCTGCTAACAAGTACCAAAATACAAAAGTATACCACCTAATAAAAACAAAGTGGCTCCCTAGAAAAGGTGGCCATGGCCCATGGACGGTGTACTGTTCCCAAAAACCAGTCCTTTTGCTTGGTTTCTTGATCCATGTCCAGCTGTTTCCTGGAAAGCCTTGGGATCAACTCAGCCACACATTCACATTTACTTCTGGGTTTGGTGTGAGTAGCGTAGGTAGGGATTGTGTTGATATTCTCTGGAGATATAGTGGCTTTTATGTGAAAAAAACTAGTCTATGAAGGTTGGCTAGCTTCCTGCTTATATATATCCACACAAACCAAAGGGAAGAGAGAAAGAGGGGTTTGCTTCTTTCTCTCTATTCTAGATTTCTAGTTCTGTTCTTGGGACTCCTGTTGCAAAATCCACCTCCATCTGCGCAGCCAAGCAAAGATATGACGGATCTTAAAGTGGTCTGAATTCTCTTATCTTTTTGGCCCATTAATGTTTAGTTATTTTAAATTGGGAGTTGCCATCTTCCGATAATTCAGTTCTGCAAGCATTTTGTGTAGCATTTTCAGGGATCAGTTGATTAGATTGTGTTGTTTTCGAGTGTGAACTTTTCTTTCAAATCGCTGATTTTTGTTGTTTTTCTTGATTCCTAGGTTAGAACTTTAATCTTATCCTTACATTTTTAGCCATCATTTTCTGTTTTTCTTTTGTATTTTGTGTTATTTTTCATTGGGATTTACCATCTTCCAATAATTCAGTTCTGCAAGCTTTTTCTGTAGCATTCCGGGCTTCAGTGGATCAGATTGTGTTTTTTTTGAAAATATGTGAACCTTGCTCTTGAATCGCTGATTTTTGTTGTTATTCTTGATTCATGGGTTAGAACTTTAATCTTATCTGTACCTTTTTAGCCATTATTTTTCTTTTGTATTTTGTGTTATATGTGTACCAAGGAGTACGTTTGTGATGATGATGACAGGGTGGAGGCGGCGCCGGGCGGATGTCGGTGCCGGCGTTCGGGGACTGGGAGCAGCGCCACGGCCCACCGGACTACTCGCTCGACTTCAGCAAGATCCGTGAAGCCCGGAAGCTGAACAAGTCCGATCCCTCCAGAGCTAGCGGCAGCGTTGGCAACGATGAGGAGCTCCTACCCCGCAACAGCCGCGGCACTAGCAGCCGCCCAAACCACGGCAGCGGCGGGGATATCGGCAGCCACCGCGGAGTCCACCGTGCTCAGTGCAACGACCAATCCCCCAACGTAAGCTTTAAAATTTTTAGATAAGAGTTATTAATGGCTGAGAATTACAAAGGCAAACTTATTAGAGGATTGGATATAAAAAAAAAAAAAGATTAAATACGCGATTGGGGTCTTTATTTTTCAAAGTGGGAACTCAACTACGAAACATGGGAATCTTGGTCAACATACAGATAGAAGACAGCTGTTAGGAATAAGCCAGCGAAGGGGTTGGGCGCAGTAGTAGGTATTCATATCATTCATATGCATGATAATATCATCATTATGTCCCCAATTTTTATAGCATGAAATCCACATGACTACTTTGTATCACACTTCTACTTTGATGTGATTTGATATTAGCCATAGATTCGATTATGAATTAGTTCTGTCATCTATGGACTTGGTTTTATATGGATGCAGGCAAGAAGGAAGATAATGAGCTATTTCCACTGCTGTATAGGAGCATGACTTCTTTATGTGGTTTCCAAAAGCCTTGAAGAAGCTTACGGCGGCCCGAGGATCATCTCTTTCTTTCTCCTTTTCCTTTGCTCTTTGTATCAAGATGCTGTGGTCTTGCTGTCTGTTGGAATGGTCTCTAGTTCAGTGAATGTTCATTGTCTTTTGAGAATTCGTGCATTTTGTTGCACACCATCTGTTTAAAGACTATGTATCGTTGCTAGCTTCATAAATTCTTTGTATGTTGCTTTGCATGATGAAAGTACCAGATAGATGATGAAAGAATACAGGACTGTACATAAGAAGACAATACACGGAAGATATCAAGATTTATGGTACCTGAGGATTATTTTGTTCAAATTACTACCAACTAGTTTGAAAAAAGAAATTAAGTACAAGAGAGCTTCGTTGGCAAAAAGAAGAACCAAGAACAGGTACAATTTTAATGGCTTCACCTGATACATAATTCTGTTTGAGGGTCCTCAAAAGTAACCACTCTGAGTTTCTATTACAGCAAACTATCTTCTATTGAATTTTATGTGGATGAGAGCCTTAACTTACAAATTAAATAGGACCTCGAAGACAATAAGCTCTATGAAACCCTTAAAACCAGCTCGAGAAGAGACCCAATCCCTAGTGAAGGCACTGCTGCAGTTCTCTTAACTGTCATTTCTTGACACCTGCTTCAAACTATTGAGTAGATTTCAACTATTTCACACCTTTTTTATAATCTGAACTACGTCTTCATCTTCCAGCTCATGCTCCTGCAGTAAAATTTCCAATTTCATGTGAATCACCATAAAAATGATGGATTAAGCAAATTGAAACTCAAAATCTTGATGCATACAAACCTTGCCAACTCTCTGTGGCTTATGCTTCGCACTTGAACCCCAAACCAGCGCACTACACATCGAGGAAATACAACGTTAGTAATGGAATACAGCAGAATAATTTAAGAGTTCAATGCCAAAAGGACACTCACTACTTAAATTGTTTGAGCATGTCCTTATGGATCCTAGTACAAAAGTCCTCGACGGTCCTCTTCTTAGATGACAGGATTACAGGGTCCTCGTAATCAGGATTCATTCCTTTCGGCTTTGTGTATATCCGAGTTAGATCAAGATACTCCCATATCTTATCCAGTAAGCCATCAAGATTCCATTCCAGGTGGGCACTGTTTCCAAGTATGTATCAGTGTCTGACGGACACGTCTGGTTGCTTTAAGCACCCAATTTTTATAGCATTGCCTGGGCAAAACAATAAAATCGAGGGAAATGAAATTTCATTTACCTGACAGGACAGTAGTGAGGAAGCTTGTCCAGGATCTCCAGCTCTTCAAAAGTTATCTGATCAATCTTGTTCACAACATAGATGCACGGGATATAAACTCTACTCCCCTCAATGACATCAATAAGATCATCAGCAGTCGCATCATAGCGGAGAGAGATGTCGGCGTTATGCATCCTATATTCACCGCAAATTGCCTTAACAGTTTCCAGGTCCAAGTGTGTATTTGTGACAGTTGATGTGAAGTTGATGCCACCTTTGTCTTTCCTTCTAAAGGTCAAATTTGGGGGTTCTTTGTTTAACCTGGCATTGGACAACAAAGGATTTATAAGAAGATTGAAGAAAAACTCATGAAATTTGCAGATACATAAATTCAAAACGCCATGGGAGTTTTGACCGACAACCTATATCCTTTGTGCTTCCTAGCATCAATAAAGCACCAGCTGAATCACTATCATTCACCAATTCTGTGAACCATTCAGATGGTATAGATATAATCAATACACAAAAGGGATTATGACAAATCTTATTGTTAAGCTGACCAAAATAAGCTACCGATCTTATCGTCAAATGATTCCTGCCTTTGCACAGGAAAAGGGAAAAAAAAACAAGTAATTGATATCTTAATCTGCTCCGCAATGGAAGGTAGCAATAACAACATTGTTAGGTCCTGTCTTCCAAAAGGTACACATGTGATGTTCAGACAATAAAACTATTAAAACACAATAAAAACATGATTACTCGGCGTTAAACCTTGTCAAAAAAGAGATTTTTGAAGTACAAACGTTGGAAGCAATAGTGTTATCTAGAAGTTAGGGGCAAGGTAAAGAACTGTCCACCAAATCATGTAAGTAACTCCTAAACACATCAGGATTTTGGGTTGAGGTGCAATATTTGATAAGTGGCCATCAACCATACCCTCTTCTTATAGCTTCAAACTTGTTAGAGAGTGTACCCCAAAACCATTACTATAACTAACAAACACCTCATAACCAGTACATAAAAGATAATCATAGGCAAAATTTACAAATATAAAGCTACACGTGGCAAAGGAAATAAAACAAGTTACCTTATGCCAAAGCCCTCCAGTTCTTTTTCAATAAGACGCTTGTGGGTTATAGGTTTTATTGCATCTAGAACAATCAAGATACAATTGCATGTCCTGGCAGTGCTGATCACCTAGAAACAATAAACATTATTGAGGACTATATCATGCCAATAGAGTTCAGAAAGAAGCTATCATAGCAAAATTATAAAAAAAAAAAGCTTACTATAGAGCTTTCTAATACAGGAAATAGAAAGCAAACTAGAAGATCAGGTACAAACTTCACGAAAATATTTATTTCTTTATGCATTAAACAAAAAAAATTATAGACATTTGGGCACATCAATGCATGTGATGACAACCCGTGGATTCTGGAAACCTTGTACTTATCTTCCGAGCAACCTCCAAAATTATCAGAGGTAGCCATTGATGCACATGATCAGCAAAGGACTCATAAAGCCAAATGCCAAATATTAGGATTGGGGATTAACAATTTTCAACATTTACAGTCATGAATATAAAGTAACTTAATGTTCATATTGGACAAGAAGACCACCAAAGTTATTCTGCCTATTCAAATACTACACTTCCAGGAGTTGATTTTGACTCCACAAAATTAGGAAACACTAGAACTAATCTTATCTTCCTCAAACCGAGTGTATAGAGAGACAATATAAGATCCATCACATTACCTGCCTTCCTCTACCCTTCCCATCCTTTGCACCCTCAATAATTCCAGGAAGATCCAACAACTGCAATGTGAAAAAAAGAAGAAAACAAATTATAATCACTCAGATAAAAACAAAGTTCAAAAGGAACCTAAACTCAATATTACTTAGAGAAAATAATTTTGATTATAAGGAGAATAGAGAAAGAATATACAAGAATAAACTGAAAGATTCAATTATTAACACGCGACTGGCCAATATACTATATCATAATTAATGCCAACATTAAGGTCATCAATCTAATCCGGATTCAAAGATGATTCTTTTGATTATAAAGAGTGCCATAATGTTAAAGCCGCATTAACACTAAATGTACAAGCAGTTTCTGATTACATTTTAAATCTAGAAACGGTAGTTACAAAGTATGCCTTAGGTGTTTTTAGCCATTAGCAATCCCCCAACACAGTCAGTAATTTATAGTTATAAAAATAACACTAGATTTTTCTAAGGCTTTCTGCATATATCTCAAATAGAGAATGTGATAAACAAACAATTAGTTGAGATGTACATATAATGTTCGAGGCAAAAAAAAAAAAAAGAAACCCAATAAAGCAGATAAGTGAAAAAGGATAACTAATCTAAAAATAGCACTTTGCCACTGCAACGTTAGCTTAAAGGAGTAAAGAATACTGATGTCAAACCACTCATAGCAACTAAAGCTCTAAAAGCATAAATAAACTGAAAGACTTGAACACAGGTTACCTGAATTTTTGCACCTCTATAAATGATCACGCCCGGGATGCATGTCAAAGTGGTAAATTCATATGAAGCGACCTGTTAATCCATAAATTATAAGACACTTAGATGTATGGGGAGAGTGAGAGAGATTATTTATGGAGGTAATGCCATGATAGCAATTATGAAGGACTTACTGGTCTTACAGCATGCCGGCACCAAAAAGTTTAGTTATGTAATAACCAATATGTGTCGTTATCACATCAGATGACATACACATACAGATGTCCTTCCCTACTTATTAGTATCCCCCATTCAGAGAAAAAGGCTAACCCAGCAGTAAAAGCGAACCAACAGGACCCCATCTGTGCATTTATTGCCAATGTTGAAAATGAAGGAAGTGGATTCTTTACAAGCAATCCTTTGAGGCTACAGAATAAAACTCCTAAATAAATTTCACATCGATCATAAAGATAGTATGTCTCATCACATTCCTGAGCCCATTGTAACAATATGAGAGACATAAAGTAGACCCACTAGAACGTTCATGAAGACATAGATTACATACAGCACACAACGAGCACTTTTAGTAAACCCGAAATATGTAAGGACGTGAAATAGCATACCTCTGAAAAAGTTCCTGTTAACTTATTAAGTAGCGTCGACTTCCCAACAGAAGGAAAGCCGACTAATCCGACACGTGCATCTCCACTTTTAGTGACATCAAAACCTTCACCGGCACCGCCTCCAGCACCTTTTGTTGGAGGTGCCAGGAGATCCCGGCGCAGCTTTGCTAGTTTAGCCTATCGCCAAGCACAATATGCATCAAGCTAAGTAGCTAACTCAACCGACATGACGAACAAGAATTTACACATAAGGTGATACCCAAAAGGTACAAAAGTTATCACAAAAAAAATCAAAGAGAAGTATTATAGACTAGATAAATCACTCTTAACTCTAGAAACTACAACCACAATTGCATCAGAGAAGTTAGGTCGTAAATCACACCTTAAGCAAACCAAGATGATGCGCTGTGGCTTTGTTCTTTTGCGTCCTCGCCATCTACAAAAACAAGATAGTTCAACCAAGATCTTCGTCAGACATCATTAAAGTAAAAGCCAGAAAATCAGCACATGCCATAAAGAATATTTCAAAAGACAAAATCAGACTGCCTCGTGCTTTCTAATCCAATAAAGTCATTTAGCACTATCCAGTTATGATACCCAAAATGTTACTAAATTCCTCCATATTTCCGGAATTCATCGACAACACCAATTATATTATCAAGTTTCTCTACTTATTTCAAACATTTCTTAGCATTTTTTTTTCCTGGCCTTCACACCAATATAGAAACCAATCATCACCGTTGTCTAACTCAATCACTTAGTTCTAGTCCTGCTAAAGACACGAAAGAAATCGCAAGGTAAAAGAGTCATTCAAGAACGAAAGTTGGATTCAGAAGACGAGCTGCATCCGAATTCAAACCCTAGAGATAGCTCCACCAAATAACTAGCGAAAAGAGGTTCTTGGGATCCAGAAGCTAGGGTTTTCGGAACGCATCTCCGGCAAAGAGAGACAGAGAGGAGAATATACCTCGTCTTCAATATCTTTGATCTTTTGCATTACCGTCGCCATGGTTGCTCCCTCCGATCTCCACCACGGCGTCCGCCTTCTATCTAGAGGTTTCGGTTCAGTCGGAAAAGACTCCAAACTAGAAGAGAGAGAGAGAGAGAGGCGGTAGTCACTCTGTTCTTATATCTTGGGTCTTTAAACGAGTCGGGCCGGGTACAATAGGGGCCCTATTAGCCGGGAACTTACGGGCCGGTGTTTAGCTGATCAAATTGGGGCATGCCATTGCCTGGAGATATACGGCCCGTCGCTGAGTAAGCCTAACAGACTTGTTATACCACGAAGTCGAAGGTGTTTTTCGTTAAAGCCCAATAAGACAGGGGCGGGATGCAAATACCACGAAGTCGAAGGTGTTTTTCGCATTATAGTCGGGTATTTGGGGGAAAAGACCTTTTCAATTTCACGAATAAGTTTTATTAGCCTGGTTAAAAAACTATTTAAAATGGGACATTAGATCGATAGAATTTTTCTACGCTCAAAATCAGATATTAAAGCCCAGTTTGGTATGAGATTAAGGGGATAACCCCATTTTATGCCCCCCTAACCCCACTTTTTATCCAAACATTAAAATCATGATTATCGGATTACCACTATTCCACCTATCACATTTTTCTCTACTTTTTCATATCCTTAACCCTCAACACCACTTTTTCTGACACTATTCCCCTTAACCCCACTTTCCCTTAACCCCATACCAAACGGCCGTAAGAAGCAAGCCCACATTTTCACATCTCAACCTCCACTGTTGCTTTATTTGAATCAACTGAAGAAAAGTAGTATACAACCTTTTGTCTTCTACAAAAAGTGCATGAGCAATACAAAATTTACCTAAATTCCATTTCTCCCCACCTTCAGGAACTTTTACTGCAAGAATGTAGTTTAGTTCCAGACAAGGGCATCACATAGCTCCAAGATTTTCCACCAACTGTGTTGACTAGTAGCAGCAAATTACATCAATCCTATGATAATGACGCGAAAATGGCTGACATTTGCAAACTAATATAGCTTATGTTCCAACTGATAAACTTAATCAGTAGCATCACTCATTAAGAGTGTCGGAGTGTCAGGTGTGTATCCAATACTTCCTATAAGCTTTGTCAAATCATCCAACATCGAATAGATCAATTCTGCCTGTGGATGCTCTCGACCTCTAGCAATAAAAACATGAACCTCTTTCATCACCTCGATCCAACTATACCCGGGCTCCTTCAGCGCACCGCTACAATCCATACCTTTTCTGACACTTTCAGCATGAACCCACATTCCCTTGGAAGAATAAACATTTGATAACAGTACATAAGGGCCACTGTCTTTTGGATCCATCAAGGTTGCCATTTTAGCTGCAAACCTCGCTAATTCAACATTTCCAACAATTCTACATGCACTGAGGAGGCTCCTCCACACAATTGCAATCGGCTTAGTTGGCATCTGTTCGATGAATTCCTTAGCCTCATCCAATCTCCGGGCGCGACCCAGAAGATTAACAACCAAAGCATAATGCTCCATGCCTATTTCAATTCCAAAATCATGCTTCATAGAGTGAAAGAGACCTAGGCCTTCGTCTACAAAGCCTGTGTGGCTACATGCTGACAATACACCAACGAAAGTGACATAGTTTGGTTTGATTTCCTCTTTTCTCATCAGCCGGAAGACATTAAGAGCTTCTTCACCGTAACCATGTTCGGCATATCTTGAAATCATCGAGTTCCACAACACAATATCTCTTCCACGAGACGAATCAAACAATTCTCGTGCCTCTTTGATGCATCCACACTTGGCATACATGTCTATGAGTGCATTGGAAATGTGAGGATCAAAGTCTACACCTATTTTTATAATCTGGTTATGAAACTGTAAACCATGAAATAGACTTGCAAGATTACTTGCAACTGTAACTAGTGCAACATAGGTGAATTCAGTTGGTGTCATTCCTGTCACACACAGTTCGTTGAAGAGTTTGAGAGCTTCTTCACCTCGGCCGTTCTGGGTGTACCCGAAAATCATAGCATTCCACAAAACAAGATCTTTATCTTCCATCTCATCAAACACGGTTCTAGCATCATCCACGCATGAACACTTTGAATAGACATCAACTAAAGCACTGCCAGCATAAAGATCTAATGAGACACCAGTAACAATGATAAGGTTGTGAACTTGTCTGCTCAAGTCAACAGCCGATAGTGATGCTGCTACACCAAGGAGGCTTACATAAGTCAAAATGCTTGGGTGAAATGACTCTGTTCTCATCCTGTTGAACAAATCAAATGCTTCTGCAATCTCCTCTTGCCTTGCATATCCTTCAATCATGGCATTGTACGAAATTACATTATGTTCTGCCATACCATCGAAGGCAGCTCTTGCATCAACCAAAGAATTGCATTTGGAATACATATCAATGAGACCATTCTTTACATACTCGTCAGATTCCAAATCAGCTCTAATGACGTAACCATGAACCTGTTTGCCTTGGAACAAAACCAACAAAGAAGCACATGAACTTAGAATGCTTGTACAAGCAAATACATCGGGCCTGAACCCTGATTGATTCATTTCAAGAAACAAATCCATAGCTTCCCAATCAAATGAGTTTTGCATGTATCCTGCAATCATCGTGGTCCATGAGACGAGATTCTTCACAGCCAGTGAATCAAATAGTCTACGAGCAATCCTGACTCTAGAGCACTTAGAATATAGATCCATAAGCACATTCGTCACTGAGATATCCATTTCCGTTCCAGTTCTGTAGGCATATCCATGAATTTGCCTCCCTCCATCGATAAACTCCATGGCAGAACAAGCACTTACTACGCTTGAGAGAACATATCTATCGGGCTCAACACCTTGTCCCCTCATTTCGTTAAATAACTGGAGAGCCACTTCGTTCCTCCCAATTTGCGAATAACCCGTGATCATTGCTGTCCAAGTGACCGAGTTCCTCATCGGAAGCTCATTGAACACCAACATGGCCTCTTCCATGCACCGACTCTTGGCATAAATGTTGATCAAGGAGGTACCAACATAGACATCGGTATCGAAACCCATCTTGACAACAAGACCATGCATTTGTGAAGCACAAACGACGGCCCTCGATTGAACACAGGCGCGTAGGACACTGGCGAGAATGAACTCATTCGGGCTCTCCTGTAACGACCTCCGGAAGCAACAAAAGAGTGAGAGTGCCTCCTCGGAGAGACCATGTTGGGCATACATAGATATCACGGAGGACCAAGAGATGAGGTTTCTCTGGGGCATTCCATCGAAGAGTCCTCGTGCGTCGCCAAGCCGACCAGACTTGGAGTAGCCATTGAGCAGGACGTTGCTCAGGAAGAGGTCGGAAGCGAAACCGGAGACGAGGGACTGGGCGTGGATGGCTGGGAGACGACGGTGGTGAGACGGGTCGGAGATACATGATTGCAAGAGATGTGCGAGGGCTTGCCGCGGTGGGAGAGGAGCAGAAGGGAAGGCGGGAAGGGGTTTTAATTTCATATGGTCCCAACGGTCGATTCATCTCATAGCACTCTTCTACAACGTCAAAGCCAACGGTCACGATTAGAAGCGATGGCCCGCCGCCGGAGTCTGCGTGCCGGGTGGTTCACTCTCCATCCGGTCAAATCTTTAACCCTCCTCCACCAACCCCGTTTCGTCCAAAACCCACGGCTGGTTGGCTATACGAATCAGCTGCTTTTCATCAAACACCGTCGGCTTCTCTTGTAGTGACGTGGCACTTAAGAAGAAGACTACCTCGTATCATACAACCAATGAAAACTCGACACGTCTTCAGAGCCATTGATCCTGTCAAGCAAACTGGACAGCGGATCCTAACAAGTGGGTTAGCTGCCGCCTTTCGGTGCCTCACCAGTCACCAACCACCCAAACCTGTGTAATAACAAAAATGGACATCCAATCTCCGATAATTATAGCTGTTTTATGACTTATAAGCGAACCTACCAAAGGGTATTCGCGCCACATAAACCTCGGGTTGGTGTGAGAATAGGGGCGCATACCAACTCACAGCCGCTTATATGCCTCGGGATTGGTACTATAAACCTGATCTCGGAGCACGTTTCCGGTGGATGTATGGCAGGCGCACATACTCAAGATGAGGACCGGAGCATTGTCAGCGAAGAGGATATAAACCAGGACTAATGCAACGACTCGAACGCGTCCGCTAGGCTCTGATAGTGATACCTCGGCTATATAATCCTCTCCACCTATTATCCTGCGCCGCTGCCTGCTTTATCGTAACCCGGCGGTTGGATTCCCTCCGAAACCCCGGAGTTCGCAGGGCTCCGGCACTGGAGTTCTCGTTCTGATCTCCGATTTGCGATCGATCGCGGTGGTTTCGAGGAATCAGGTCTGTGTTCTCGGTTTTTTGTCCATTTTGTGGCGAGATCGAAGGCTCTGCGGGAGTTTCGATCCATAGTACGGCTCTGGAGATTGGGGTTTACCTTTGGATTGGATAGAAGTCGAGGTTTTGGGGTTCCTTATTGAGATCAACATATTTTGAGGCTTCGCTGAGGTATAGAGGGTTATGGAGCCTGGAGCGGCTTTGAGCTTGCATTCTCGTTCTTTGATTGGTTGTGAGAACCCTGTCAAGAGGCCGGGGAGGTTTGCAAGGCTGCCGAGAGGGTTAACGGAAGGGAAGAAGCTTCAGTCGCTTAATCTGAGGCATTCTCAGTTAAATGACGCTTTGGATCGGTCTAAACGGATCGAGTTGAACCTTTCTTGCTGTTGTAAGAACTCTGGAGGTAATTTGATGCTAATTCATTGATTTCTTGGGTTTTTCTATATGCAGAATGCAAATGGTAATCCGTTTCTTGATATTGATGTTTGCGAAGTATATTATGAATACATAAAGCGGATGATAAACTCGCTTCTTGTCTTTAATTTGATATTAGAATTCCCTTATCAACTATATCTCCTATTGACAAGCCTATATCCAGAAGCCTTGATGGCTCTACAGGCAAGTAAAAACGTTATTCTATCCCATAGGAGAGAGGCAAATGAGTTATAAAATTTGGCTGAGTTTTGATGAGAACTAAACTTTGCCAATCTTATGGGCAAATTGGCAGCTGATAAAGATAGGAATGGTTCTAATTCCCTGCTAGTTACGTGAATAATCTACAAAGTCAAGCTTCACTGGAAGGTTAAACATTTTGAAGCACAAAGGCAAGAATTTTCTACATCTTATAGCTGGCAATTTGCTTAATCTGAGGCATTCTCAATTCGACTGAGTGTATATTATACTTTATGCTGTAGGAACCTGTAATTTGACTTGTAGCAATCTTGCAATTAATCTCATGATGCATCCATGTATTTTTGTGTTATTTCTGAGTTTTAATTAGATATTGGTATCTTATTGCTGAGTATGAATATCAAAGTCAGCATTCGATCTGTAATCTGTATCTGAATTTGTCCATAAATTGATCAGTGCCTATTGTGTGAATACTTTTGATGGTGGGGTTAATCATTTAGAGCATGTTAAAGTCTTTTCTGTCTTATGTGAGATTTAGCTGCTCCTTGACCACTGCCTGTGAGAGAGTTCTTTTTCCGAATTGTAAACTAAGCTGATTGATTTTTGTGCCGTGTTTTGATTAATTTAACAGAAGCTCATTGTAAATGAGATGCCTCTAGAAACTTAATCTACTTATTCAAGTGTTGCTGATTTTTGGCTTTCTTTACTTGTAATGTAGTTTCATCCAGTGGGTCGGAGAACTTTCATGCCTCTGTTGATGAAGCACTCGTCCTAAAGGTATAGGATGATCTACTGAATGTATCTACCTGAGTTAGTTGATTTTATCTTTTCGTCTTCTTATGTCGAAAGAAATATTCGAGCAGAGAAACATATCCTATCATGATTCATTGGGTGCAATGTTGGTTATAATGCAGAGGAAATCAGAAGATGTCCTACCGTACTTAAGTGGACAATGCATATATCTAGTTGGTCAGTTTCCTTCTCTTCCTAACTGGAGTTTGTGCATTAACTTTCTTTGTAGATATTGTCTGTACCTTAAATATGTGAAGTGATTGATTGTTTGATTTGGTATGCAGGAATGATGGGATCTGGGAAGACGACTGTTGGAAAGATCTTATCAGAAGTGTTAGGCTACTCATTTTTCGACAGGTTTCTTTTGCCTCATGTTGTATAGAGATTATTTTTGGGGTCTTCTGATGAGGCCTTTAGCAGAACCCTTGATTGTTGCTTGGATGGTGATCATTTCACATTTGCTGGGATTACAGTGACAAATTGGTAGAGCAATCTGTTGGCATGTCATCTGTGGCTCAGATCTTCAAGGAGCGTAGTGAGGCTTTCTTTAGAGATAGTGAGGTTCATATCCCACCTTTCAATGATACGCAAATTTATACATTGACCTATGCCCTAAAGTTCTGTTCTTGTTTTGGATTATCTGCAACTGTTGTACAACTTTTGTGTTACAGTACTAGGAGACCCTAATTTAAGGTTTTACCTTTCATGACATAGAGTGAAGTGCTGAGAGACTTGTCAATGATGCGCCGATTGGTTGTTGCTACTGGAGGTGGCGCAGTGATCCGGCCGATGAACTGGTATTACAATAATTGCATGGAATCTGTTGGCTAAAGCATATTTTGCTGCATGTATCGCATGCCATTTATACTAAGACGTCAAATTACCTTCTTGCATTATCAGGAGATATATGAAGCAGGGCGTTACAGTCTGGTTGGATGTGCCTTTAGAAGCTCTTGCAAGGCGTATTTCTGCTATAGGGACTGGTTCTCGTCCTCTTTTGCATGAAGAATCTGGAGATCCATACACAATGGTAGGTACTTGCCAATTAACAGAACAAAGTGCTATTATGTTCCAGCCAATTTCATGTGACAGTTGTCTAATAAGAAACCTATACTACATTATGGGTGATCGAAAAAAGTTATAGAGGCATGCACCTTCAGAAACTGAATTCAACACCACCTAAGCAAAATATTCTAAGCATGTTCATAGTTTGTGGATAGGCATATCATGCAAGAGTTCATTTCACAATAAGCTATAAATTGGGATTCAATTCCTGACAAGACTTTGTTCTACTAGGTCATCAGATGGTCATCGCAACCAAGACACGGAAGTCCTTAATTGCTTTATTCCTGACTGTTGACTTCCCTGTCCCTGTAGGCTTTCATGCGGTTATCCACACTCTTCGAGCAAAGGGGTGATGCCTATGCCAATGCCGACGCAAGAGTTTGCCTCCAACGTATGTATACTTGCTCATACCACCTGTTACCCTTAAGCACGTATGTGCTTTTGGAAAAGATATTGGGTGCATTGTTAGTTGAGGGCCATGATTTCTTTTTTTTTTGCATTGCCCCCTCTCTGCCAACTTAGCATTTTTTTGCCAGCTTTGTTTTTCTCCTTCTCATTGCAAGTCTATTCTTTAATTCATCAATTTTCCAATCCAGATCTTTCTGGACATCCTTGTGAACATCTTGATCATTCTTTTCTTTGCAACATCTTTTTTTAAAAAAAATTAATTGAGCCCATAGGCTATGTAAATAACATACATCTTTGCAACATCTTGTCACAATGTGCCGGCTTTGTACTGCTATGGGTTGAAATACTTTTGTGGGTTATGATCGGGTGGATTATATTGTGGTATTTGCAGATATTGCTGCTAAGCAGGGCCATGGGGATGTCACCTCTCTCACACCTACTGCTATTGCAATAGAGGTATCTCACTCCTTTTCTGTTTCCCACTTATTTGTTTGGCCCTAGCTTTGAAATATTACTGGTCACTCTGCCTCTCTCCTTTTGTTCATGCATTGTCGTTGAATTTGTTCTGAAAATCTGTGATCTTGTTCCGGCAGGCACTAGTAAAGATTGAGAGCTTTCTAATTGAGGATGCAGCTATAAGAAGTCCATTTATCCAGGCTTGAGGAACCAAAATGAAGCTTGGGTTATTGTTCTGCAGTACCCTTTCTCGTATACATATGTATTAACCTTGAAATATTTTTCGTCCATTCATGATTTATTGCAAAACTTTCTCCTATAATGGATTGAACTCCACATAAGAAGGCAATAGCAATTCATTAAATCTCCATGTCTGAGAAAACGATCATCCTTTCTACTTGGCTGCTGGGAAAAAAATTCAGGTCTGATTAAATTTTTACACACCTTCTTTGTTTTTTTTTATTATTAATTGAGCTCATAGGCTAGGTCCTAAACAACCGGGATCTCAGAATCCTAATGGCCCCCTATCAGGGACCATTCAAAAACAGCTTGCCTACATCATTTAGCAAGCCCATCGGCTTTGCTATTAACAATCCTAAGTATATATATGAACATTACACATTCCATCTTCATAGTCAGAAACCACACCTCCCTGAGTTGCACACCTTCTTTGTTGATATGCATGATGTGGTAAAAGCTGATTCATATTTTGTTCTTGAGATGGAGGTTATTCTCAGCAGTTATTTGGTTTGAAGATCTTACCAAGCCTATCGGAAGCACCCCCAAAACCATCCAAACAAGACCAGAAATTACCAAAACTGATCTAACATATCAGGTTTTAGCTCGGACAGAAATCGAAACGGAAACCTTAATTAATACATATATCCTAATGCCAATACCTAGCTAGCTTATAAACACGCTATAGTTGCAGTAGTCTGTGGATGGGACTTGAGAATGCAGCAATAACATTTAAACAGAATCTATAACAACAAAAGAAAAGACCAGCTCGCTTCTAGTATTCATAATATTTGCTTACAAACTATGTTCGAGTATCAACTATCAAAGTTGATGGATCAAGTTAATCTAAGATGTTACCTGCTCAATGCATTTGTACAAAGTGAAACAGCCCCCAAAAAACCAGAAAAACAAAAACAAAAAGGCGGCCATAGTAGAAGCAAAACTCCTGGTCCAAATTGTCGTAAACGGAGGCAAAGAAGACTGACTTCTGGCTGGCTGGAAGAGCAGACAAGTAATAGTCAAAATCATGATTAAGAAGAAAGATCTTGCATAGTAAGGTTAAAGAGTTTTAATGAGAAATGTCCAAAGAAGATCAAATAATGCATAAGGGAATAGTGTGAGAGAGTTGGTTTAAAAGTGAATAAACTGTTAATATTATATTGGCATTACAGATTTTTGATGCAAAGCAAAACTCAAAGATTATGACAAGGCTTAATCATCATGGTGATAATTTAGGCTTAAATGGATTGAATAAAAACAAGAAGTTCATTGAACTAGTGTATGGAGGTCGTCAAGAGTAAGTGATATTGTATGAGCTGAGCTATTAAGCACGGAGTCGAGATAACAAAATGAGAATTTCTGACATGAGTAGCCCCTATCATACAGAATGCCGAGTCGATAAATAATTTATCAATTAATATATAGGGATCCATATCCCCTTAAATCAATGATATTTACAGTGTATTTAGAAAGACAAATGGCTATTCCTAAGTTTTAGTGGATCAGAGAAATCAGCCCCCTATCCCAATTGTGTACAAGGTGATTACTTAATGAAAATTAATGCCAACATCAAGACATATATGTCCATACAACATTCTTTACATCCATTTAAATGGATAATTTAGATTGCACATACTTGATGACATTGTTGCAACCATAAGTTCTCTCGAATCGATCATTGCACTCCCTTAGAACTACTGCTGACTTGTATACTTTCTCACTACCAATTCTTTCTAAAATCTACTATCCATTACTATGACAATAGTGCGGTCTCTTTCTGTTTAAAGAATGGCCAGCAAAATCTATTAACGCAATCACAAGAGAAGAGAGACTAACCAACCAAATGAACATGGAAATAATAAAAAAGTGGGATGAAAAGTTTCCACTCAGACACCATACATATGAAGCCAATTTCTTTTCACAGTTCTGTGGCTCTGAATTCCTCAGATACCAGGTATGGACCTTATTTTCTCTTCTTAATCCAGTATCATAAGAAAGAAACAATGTGGCCAAGCATGTATAGCATTGCAGTGTTAAAGGTTTACACTCAGATATGATATCTATAAAAGACGAATTCTTTTCAGTGTTGCAGCTTTGAATTCATCTGATGGATTTCCCCACATGAAACCTTATATTCTCTCCTTGATTCAGTATCATAATTGATGCAGACAAGAGGAGAAGAACCAAGCAATGACAGATTTTGATGGAGGAGAGAAATAATAAGATTGCAGTAGGAGCGTAAACTCAGCCTAAGGCTTGAGAAAAGGTTCAGAACTCAGTTCTGTAGACTAATGAACTTCCGAGGCTGGCAAGGGATAAAGCTAGATGGCAATACAGCGGTAACGGTCGAGTATCTGCGTCTTCAGCTTATTTTTTTCTTGCGAGCAGATTCAAACAAAACTGGGAGGATGTAAGGGAGGTTAATTGGTCTAATCTTTGGAGATTCCCTAGTGGGCCAAGAATCAAGCATTTCCTATGGAAGGCTCTAAAGGGTGCAAGGGAGGTTAATTGGTCTAATCTTTGGAGATTCCCTGGTGGATGAAGAATCAAGCATTTCCTATGGAAGGCTCTAAAGGGTAAATTACCAGTGAGAGAAGCTCTTTGGAACTATTGTGGATCCTCAGATCATTTCTGTCCGAAATGTGAAGTACATCCGGAACCTATGGTGCACACCCTGTTTGAATGTGATGCAGTTCGGGAGGTTTTTGATAGGCTGTTGATGGAATGTGGAGTACTCTTTTCTGAGTGGAATCTGCAGCAACTTCTTCGGGTGATAAATCAATCTTCTAATCAACATGGAGCCATGAAACTTAAGGCTTATCTTGGATATGGGTTATGGTTGTCCTTGAAGGACCGGAATTATAGGGTCTTTGAAAGTTGAGGAGACCTTCCTGAGGTGGTGGCTAAGAGAGCTAAGAGGCTTGCTGATGAGTTCTTATCTAATCTTGGCAAGAAGGGGATTAGAGATGATCCTGAATGCGAAGTTTGGGTGTACCAAACTGATGCCTCCTGTGATGTTGAATCAGGAAATGTGACAGTGGCAGCAGTGGAATTGAATAAGCAAGGGGATTTATATTCGATTATAGGTCACCGAAGCTCTGTTGGAACTGTGTTTGAAGCATAGCTTGTTGCTATTTTGAGATCTATGGAATGAGCTAAAGATAGAGGAATAAAGAAGATTATAATAGAGTCTGAGGTTATTGACATGATTAATGGTGTCAAGGCATGGCCTAGGGGTATGGAGCAGCTTGCAAAGGGAGTTTGGAAGCTGGTTTTGGGCTTCGAATCAGTTTTGTTCTTATTTGTTTGTAGGTCTTCTAACGTTGTAGCGAACTGGGTTGTCAAATGGTGTAGGCTTTGATGCACCAGTTTTGATTGGCAACATGAGTATGGGGCTGAGGCCTTGGCCTCAATGTTGTAAATAATTCCTAGCCTTTGGCTCAATTCATCAAAAAAAAAAAATTACTAATGAACTTCTGAGAATATATATATATATATATATATATATATATAGAGAGAGAGAGAGAGAGAGAGAGAGGAATTTTCTGAATAGAACTGGTTCGTTGGTGTTAGAGAGCGAACTGTGATCCTGATCGTCCATTCCCATCCGACGATCAGGATCACGTCGGGGCTTATTAAGCTTCTTCGCGAGAGAAGGACCTCCCCCGAGCCTCTTCGCCATCATCACCACCGCTGCCCTTCTTCGCGATCCTGGTGCCTCCCCCGAGCTTCTTCGCCATCGCTGCCACTGCCGCCACCACCGCTCCTCCCTCTTGCGTCTTCGCCATCGCCGACCTCCCAACTCCAATTACGGCGTCGGCATCGGCATCGGCCTTTCGCCAAACCCTCCTCCCTTCCTCCCACCCCGATCCCCATCGCTGCCGCCCCTTCTTCGTCGATCTCCACCACCCCCTCTCACCATTTCCCGTCTCAATCTCATCTCATCACCGCCTCAACCCATCATCTCCTTCCCTCCACCGTCGGCATCACCCCCCAAGCCAGCAGCCGCTGCCAGCACCCCCATCGCACAGCTCCGTCCTCCTCGCCAGAAATCACTTCGTTCATGGACGACATGTGAGTAAGAAATGGCATTTTTTTTATGGATGCATGCATTGATCACTAGATATCTCTTCATTATGATGAAGCATATGATTCTTGGTTCTTCTCTTGTTTGCTGACCTTGTGATGAAGCATATGATTCCTACCATATTGTTGTACTCTCCTAGATGATGCAGTAGATCAATCTTTAATACAATTCATTGAAGTTTTTGTACACACTATGCTTCAAAAACAACAAAATGTAGAAAATGTTGATTTTTCCCTTTTGGATATCTAATATGAATCTAATCGTACATGCAATGTTCCTATTGTTTGAGTGCATTGGCAAGTAGTATTGCTGTAGATTGACTCCTCATGGATAGCTTCTAGTTGAGGACAATATTGTTGCAGATTGCTTTCACATCAGTAGTTTATCCAGCTCTAATATTGACTTTTATGTCTATATTGCTGTAGATTGACTCCTCAGTTATTTGTTTTGTTATGAGTTCTGCAGATCGCTTTCACATCATTAGTTTATATATTGGCTATTATGTCTATATTCTGCAGATTGCTATGAGTTCTAATTACTTTTGTGATCCATATTGCTGCTTACTTGTCAAACATCACAATCTATCCACAAGTTACCAGACTGGCTTTTATGTCTCAGTGCCAGGTATCAGTTTATTTGTTCAAGTGTTCTTCCCATTCTCTTTAACATCCTTTTCTGCTTCCTGCATACGTTTCATTTTATGCTCAATTTCTTCAAAAAGAATTCGTGATGTTTGGCACAGCAATTGGTCCACAAGTATCAGTGTGAGAATCTTAGACAATCTTGTATAGAAAAAGAATTCGTGATTTATTTCTCAGATAAAATTTGGAGTATCTAATCCAATTAGTGTGTCACCTCTGCAGTGAAAATGCAGGTCTAATGTGACATGAACTTATTGTATTTTTCATGTGTTAACCAGGAAAATTTGGAGCAGTAATTGCTTCTATTCCTTTGCCGCTTGTTGCTGCCATATATTGTGTCCTCTATGCATATACAGGTATTCATCTGCATCTTTATTTCTTCCCCAATCTCATATTAAATCCTCATCTTACATGGTATATATGCAAGTTATTTTTGGTAAAATATGCTTACTGCCCTCAATTCCAATCCTAAAGTTTTCAATATAGACCTCAATAGTCAATATTTAGGGTCTTAATTGACACGTTCTGGACTAGGACCCAAATAAAACTGAGGATAGTAAGCATGTGTTAACAAGGGCTACCTTTGAGTTGTTAAATTCCTTACACTTACCCTGTTTGGAGATGCAGTCATTGCTTCAAGGGGTAAATAAAATGAAAATTGCAAAGTTATGAGACTACCTCATACATTGAAGAGAAGTTTCAATTTAATCTCCTGTTGATGATTTTTAAGCTGTGCACTTGCCAACTTATGTTGCTACATATTGTACTTTCAAGATTGAAGTACTGTTGAATTTTCCTTTGCTTGTTATGTACTAACAAACCTTTTTGTTGGTGTTGACTTATCACAGCTCAAGATCCGATCATATCAACATCAAGCTCTTACTCTTATCACAACTCAAACTCAAGCTCTTACTCTTATCATAACTCAAGCTCAAGCTCAAATTCAAGCTCTTCATACAAGATTCATTTTATTCTTCTTGTACTGTACTAAAAAAATTTCAATCCTGTATATTGTATCTGAGTTTGGAGGTCAGGTTTGATGCCCCCTCCATTGTAAATAGACTACATTGGAATTATATTAGCAATTTGTGATGAAAATCACATTTTTGTTTGCATTGATTACAACCACGCACTACACAACAGATATTGCAACGGACAACTAACAGCTAACAGCCAATAGCTAACATACTCAGACTTTGATTACAACCTTGATTTCAATTAACAATTCACAGCTAACAGGCCTTGATTACAAAACAGAATTGCTTAGAGTACAAACCACAACTAACAACCCTTGATTACAAAGCAGAATTGCTTAGAGTACAAACCACAACTAACAACCCTTGATTACAAAGCAGAATTGCTTAGAGTACAAACCACAACTAACAACCCTTGATTACAAAGCAGAATTGCTTAGAGTACAAACAACTCTACATATTGCCTTCCAAATTCAACTTCAAATGAATCGAGTAGCGTCCAGCAATATCCTGCATAAGAGAAAAAGAGAAATCAATGCAAGAAATCTTATGGAGCAAACTGAGTTCTGCATGCCCTAGGATGTAAAACCATCACCAAGTAGTTCATGAAAATGCTTTAAAACAGTTACATTATTCTCATTGAGGACTCAACCAAGTTCTTTTAGCATTCTGTAAGTGACCAATTTCAGTTTCCAATCTTCCAATTTCAAATTGTTAAACAACAGTGCGTGGGAATCTACAGGAGAAAGCTTTAAAATTGGGGTTGAGGTATTTACATCTCTGTAGGCAATCAATGTCAAGAATGAAAGACATCAACTCGTTCATATGTTCACAACTTAGGTTCTGTAGATGCATTAAGCAAGTGTCAGAGCTACCAAGACAAGAAGCAGACAGCACTTTGATAATTGAATAAGATGTTGGCTGGTGATTTATGCACTTACAATCATACAACCAAAGCAAATAGCATAAAATTTATGCTCTTTCTCTTTACCGCTTGACTATAAATTCAACACTTGTAGCTCCAGAAAGTTACCTGCAATGTTAGAAGTTGCACATCAAAGAAAAAAATGCACAATTGTCCTCAACTAGAAGTTATCCATGAGGAGTCAATCAAAAACATTCTGCAGTAAATTAACAACCAAGCAAGCATCTGATAGACATTGCAGTAAATTAGCTTCTTATGTCTCTTTTCCAGTTCCTAAGCTGAAAAATAGGAGCTGAAAAATTAGAACCATCAATCCCCACCACTTAGTAAGCCATGTTTACCATATTTTGCTCCTTATCTAACTAAAATAGACAGATATTGGAAGCTGTAGTCTAGAAAGCTATTGGTCAAAATTGGATATAGCTGAGAATTGAAATCATACTAAATTTCTGATTTTTTTTCATCAGAACAATCTTCAGAACAGAGCACCAGTGGGGGGCTTCGACGGCGGCGGTCGGGGGCTGGCCAGCCGCGGGGGTTGCCGGGGGAGACGTTGGTCAACGGAGATCACACCGCTGGAGCGCCGGAGATCGCAGGAGTAAGGTCGAGGGAGGGTGGACGTGCGGGCTTCCCGATGAGATGGAGGGTGTTGTGCGACGGTGGAGGGAACTGGTGAGAGGGGGTGGTGGAGATTGACGGAAAAGCGGCAGCAACAATGGGGGTCAGGATAGGAGGAGGGGAGGAGGGTTTGGGGTAAGGCTGATGCCGATGCCGACGCCGCCGTTGGAGTTGGGAGGTCGGTGATGGCGAAGACGCAAGAGGGAGGAGCGGCGGTGGCGGCGGTGGCGAAGAAGCTCGGGGGAGGCACCAGGATCGTGAAGAAGGGCAGCGGTGGTGGTGATGGCGAAGAGGCTCGGGGGAGGTCCTTCTCTCGCGAAGAAGCTTAATAAGGCCGACGTGATCCTGATCGTCGGATGGGAATGGACGATCAGGATCACAGTTCGCTCTCTAACACCAACGAACCGGTTCTATTCAGAAAATTCCAGCTACGGCAGAAAAGAGGTTATTTATAATAGCATTAGCAAACTTGAATCCTACCTTGATCTTCATAAGTTAAAACATATCCTAGCCATAAAAAATTATTAAAAGTCACGTGCTAGTCACATGACCCTTTTATTTAATAGATAATTGGAAGTTACACCATTTTTGTGTAACTTGTTGATGGGTACACCCATGTCATTAGATTTAAGGGTTAAGCACCAAGTTTCATCAGTTATGGTAGTTATTGGTGGTTATATTTAATTTTAGGACCTTTCTAACCCTTGCTATTAATGTGGTCATGAAATCAGCCAAGTATTAATACATTTTGCATGGTGAAATGTGATAGTTCCAATACTTTTAATTAATTTTTCCTTTGAATATGTGCCAAGTTTTAAATGCATTTGTAGTTAATTAATTTTTAAATGTGATAGTTCCAATATTTAATTAATTTTTCGAGTATTCTTTTTTCTTTTTTCTCTTTTCTCTTTTCTCTTTTCTCTTTTTCTCTTTTTGGTGTTCTAGTCCACCACTTTTCATGATTGCATTCAAGTGCATTCCAGAATTCTCTTTTCTCTTTTCTCTTTCTCTTTTTGGTGATCTAGTCCACTATTTTTTGACGATTGCATTCCAGAATTCTCTTTTCTCTTTTATCTTTTCTCTTTTTGGTGATCTAGTCCACTACTTTCGCGGTTGCATTCCAGAATTCTCTTTTCTCTTTTCTCTTTTTAGTCCATCGTAGCATCGTAGCATCAGTATTTCCTTTTCTCTTTTCTCTTTTTTCTTTTCTCTTTTCTCTTTTTTG
>OY986964.1:34886541-35030863 GCA_963920575.1 Narthecium ossifragum
TGGGGGGATTTGGATGGGGGTATAGGTGTCTTTTGAAGTGGTAGATGGTGTTAAGCCCCCAGATCTTATGCTGGGTGTTTTTTTAACGGGATAAGTTCTATATATGGTGCTGGAGCCCCTTCCCCCTTTATTTAACTGAATACTCAAAAGCATATAAAATAAGCATCTAACTAATTAGCTAATGCTCCTGCATCAATATTAACGAAACAATGTCACAAGCATGTATAGCATTGCAATGGTATTCCTAATTCGCAAACAATATTTGGACACGATACTACTATTCAGATCAATCAAGATTCTTAGAACTGAACAGAATAAAGAAATCAAGAGCATAGCCATACCGAAGCATGCATTGCGAAGATCACAAATGGAAGCAGATGCAATGGGCAATCATGGAACCCTCCGGCGCTGTCAAAAGAACTGACTCCGGCCACGCTAGCGATCCTCTCAATCCCCCACCACTAGTCCTGGAGACCCTAACACCGGCGCACAGTATCCGCGTCTCCTTGCCCTTCCCCCCCTGGTCGCGTCCTTCCCAAACCACACACAACACCCCACCCAAGTCCAAAAGCGTCGCCCCACACAAGAACTTGGGCAACATCTTCTCCAATTCCTCTACGGGAAACCACGCGTTCTTCTTAGGATCGTAACCCTTGATCTTCCCACGGTAATTGTCCGAGTAATCGTACGAGTAGAGCAATCCTACCATTGCCACCGATCTTCCCCGCCAACCGTGGTCCAGCACTCCCGGCACCGCCTCCCACTCCGACTGAGAGGGGTCAAACGATACCCCACCGCGGTCGGCCATCGCGAGGAGCCGGCCGTCGAGCACTGCGCTCCCGTGCATCAACTTCTGCCGCATGCCAGGAGGACTCTCCACGGGATTCCACTTGCTACCGTCGAGTACTTCCGCCCAGGCCTCACACGAGGCGGGGCATCCACCTAAGACATACACCCGGCCGTCAACGGCAGCTGCGGCAGCGAACTCGCGACCGACGCTCATGCAGGGGCCAGGAGACCATGTCCTGTGGACAGGGTCTAGGACCTGGACGCCGGAGAAGGGCTCATCGTCGTAGGTGGAGGCAGAGCCCCCGATGACGTAGACGGAGCCGGAGAGGGCGACGACGGATGCGCCGACTGTGGGGCGAGGCGGATTTGGGAGGGTGAGGCGGAGGGGGAGGCGGAGGGGATCGATGAGGATCCACTGATACTGGGAATTGGCGGTGCGTTTGCGGAGGTTGAGGCAGAGGACGGGGTCCGAGAGGCGGAGTCGGTGAGATCGGACGGCGAGGAGGTCGGGGGAGAGGAGGGCCGCGCGCCAGGATCGGGAGACGAGGGCGAGGGTGGAGTGGGAGGAGAGGGGGAAGCGGGCGAGGATGAGGATGGAGAGGTCGTCGGGGAGATTGGGGATGAGGGGTTGGGGTGGCGGCGGAGAAGACATACTAGGCTCACCGGCGATGGATAGGAATCCAGGTAATCGGGGACTACGTGTAACGTGTTCGGATTATATGGTTCGGGCTACCCTCGTCTCTCGCAGCAACCAACAAGGCAACAACCCTCTTCTAAAGACGATTAGACGACGAGTGCTGGAACACCATCTCCTCCTCTCTAAGATCGGCTTCACCGGAATGGAAAACATGGGTTGGATCTAATCTCTGTGGCTTTGGAAGAACAGAAACGAAACTCTCTATGCGGATCAAGCTCTCCCTGCGGACAAGCTGGCAAGACTAATATCCAGCCAAGTCAAAGAATACTCCACATCCTATCTCCCCTCGAAGATCTCTTCACTCCCCGCCAACTCAGATCCATCCCATGTCCTCCGCACGGACACCGCCGGACTCGCAGCACTCCTCTTCCCTGACGGGATCCAACCTACCTGGAGTTGGGCAGGAAGTGTTACAGTCACCTCTTTAGTCGAAGCGGAACTTCTAGCCATAGCCATGAAGGGTAGGTTATCCAAAGCTGAGCGCGGGGGGCTCTACTCCGTCACTCTCTCCTCATCCGAAAGACTTGCCTGGCCGCAACAACTCATTGATGTGTTGTCACCGCTTTGGCGACTAACCAATGTTCTCTTTGTTCATATCCCGTCTGAGTTTAACTCACATGCGGATGTTTTAGCGGGCTCGGTTCGTCCCCATGGTTCCCCCCACATCCAAGTGAAGTGACCCAGTCGTATCCTTTGTATGATTGTGTCCCTTTTCCTTTCCTTTTGGTTACCCAACTTTCGAGCTCAATTAATCAAATATATATATATATATATATATGATAAATGCTATTTATACCAAACTTGAGCTCCATGACTACAACTACAACTCAGTTCAAGGCTGGTTTAATTTCTTTAGAGCTGATAATGAGCTTGGTAACAACAACAATTCATTCGAGTTCCAGCTGAATCCAGCTCGATCGGTATCGGCTCGTTGTCACTCCTAGTGGCCTGCATTGGTACACGCTAACTACCACTAGGTGTTTTTTTTTTTTTGATTAGTTTAGCCATATGGCTGGGTTACAAACCAGATCCTAACTCAATCGAAGGGATATGGACATGAAATCCCATCCTCGTTCGACCAATGCAATCCATCAGCACTAGACCTGCCTAAAGATGCTAAAGTATCTGCATACTCATTCCAAACTCTAGGAACATAGGTAATATAAACCTCCTCTAGGTGAGCTGATGTCCAACATGCACGCTGAAGTAAGGTACTTAGATATTGGGGCCAGGATCTCCTTCCATTGAGGTAATCAACAACATCTCGTGAGTCTAATTCAAAGGTTGCCTTCCGCACTCCTCTATTCACAGCTACTTGTAAACCCCTCATAAAAGCCTTTAATTCAGCTTCCTGCACATCAGTCGCCTCCATCTTCCCTCCATCTTCTCAGCCAAACAACAATTCCTTCAAGCTCGATCGATATCGACTCATTGCCATCCCAAGTGGCTTGCACTGTTGCACAGTTGATACTACTAGGTGCTGATTCTAACTGGGCGTGGAATTTGTCAAGCCAAGCAAGTTGCATGACCCAACGAGATCTATTCTAACTCAGTTTGAGGCTAAACTGAATTGACCCAACCCAATCAGTTCTTGATTGATTTCACGCGAACGTGTCGCCGAGAGGATGACCCCCCACCCCTTTCAAGTTAATCCAGCCCCATCTTAAATTCTTAATTAATTAAGTTTATTTTTTATCAAAAGGCCTTTAGAATCGTTTCGCATTAGGACTTCTGCCACCTTGTATACAGTTTTATGGAATTAAAAAAAGAGAGGAAAAGGACAAAAAATGTTATAAACCTTTTCCTAATTAATTTTCAAGTAATTATAGAATAATCCCCATATATATGATGATAGGCTATTGCCTTATTGGAGCATATTATAGAGATAAGGCGGTCCAACGAATGAAAGATCCACAATCGTAGTATGTTCTTTATAGACCACAGCAACATTGTGCTCTTGAGAAACCGAGAGAGAGAGAGAGAGAGAGAGAGAGAGAGAGAGTGAGAGTGAGAGCTATCAGCTATGGCGGTGCCCGAGGCTAAGCCCATCCGCTTCGGCATTATGGGCTGCGCTGAGATCGCCCGCAAGGTCTCACGGGCAATCGGACTCGCCCCTAACGCCGTCGTCGCCGCCGTCGCCAGCCGCTCCGCTGACAAGGCCCGCCGCTTCGCCGCCGAGAACGGACTGCCCCAGGCCGTCGCGATCCACGGTAGCTACGAGAGCCTTTTAGAAGATTCCGGCGTCGACGCCGTCTACATGCCTCTCCCCACCAGCTTGCACGTGCGGTGGGCCGTCGCCGCCGCCGAGCACGGGAAGCACCTGCTCCTTGAGAAGCCCGTGGCGCTTTGTGCTTCGGATTTCGATCGGATCCTGGAGGCGTGCAGGTCCAACGGCGTGCAGTTCATGGACTCCACGATGTGGATGCACCACCCCCGGACGGCCAAGATGAGGGAGCTCCTATCGGATTCAGATCGGTTCGGCCAGCTCAAAACGGTGATTTGCTTTCATGGAGTGGATTCCCCTTTTCCATTATTCTTTGGGTGCTTTATTGGATTTCCTTTCGTGCGATTTATAGGATTATGGTGACTTAATTGGTATAAAAGGTTGCACCTTTTGGTTCATGCTGGATTCAAAACTGTGATTATGTTTAAGGAACTAATGGATTGGATATACCACTAAAGGCAATCTTGGGATGTTAAGAATTAAAATCGGCATACATATGCTAAAGATCAAAATAGAAAACAGAGGATTCATAATTCAAAAAAATTGGATGTAACAGTGAAAATCCTTCTTTTAATTGGACTTCGGAAAGAGAGGTATGACCAAGTGTTTCAGTGATGATTGAAGACACTCTCAAGCTCTGCAGAGATGTAACTCTTAAGGTTTGATAACCATTGAGATAGAAAAGCCTGAATCAATTTATGTTTAGTTGGACTTTGCAATCATTCTGGTTTTCCTAGCTAATTCAAAAGTTGTCATTTGTCCTTTAACTGCCGTAAAGAACTGGTCTATTGGGGACCATTGTTGGGTCCTCCAGGCCCAAGAGAAGACTCTTGATTTCTTTGGAGGATCATAAAATAAGCCATAGATTTGTAGCATGTTAAGGACATTCGTAATAATCATGAAGATTTTCTTTCCCTAACTAGACATTAGGTTGTGAGAATAACTACCATTCTATGCACAGAGATTTACCTGCGAGGGTGAGAGGTTCACAAGGTAAATTGGCACCGCATAGTTGAAAGCTATGAACCTATTGAAGATACGAACTTCTGTGAACGTCTTGCACCCTAGGGATAATAGCTTAACTTCCGTCTAAAGTTATTAAAACTCTCATTGTTTTTTCCATAGTTGTGCAGCGTTGATTCATGCAGACAAATTCTGTACTGAAAACACTTTTGTCATGAAGAATAGAAGCTTTTATGAGTACTATTATTAGCTGGAGTTTAGTTTTTGGCATGATCTGATTAAACTACGCAACATTTGAGGAGGGTATGCAGAGTGCTAACCTCAACTAGTTTGGTTTGGGCTCTACTTTCTTATTAATAATGTTTACGTGATGATGAATAATGTGAATTGTACAACTTTGAAAGTTTATGAGCATGCAATACAGCAAGCACTTGATCACTTTTCTTTTCTTCCCTTTTGCTGTGAGCTTTAGTCATTTACTAGATGGTACAGTTTTCAGGATTCCTGTTATCATTTGGCAAGTCTTTTTATGCAACAACGTAATTTGATGTCTTTTGATTCTAAAGCCAGTCGACTTCTTGGTACTTTTCTTACTTGGAATATCACTTACCACACATTTGATTTATTGTAGGTTCTTCAGGTTCATCCTTTGACCATTTTTGCACTATGCTTGATCTGAGGAATGGAAATCATGATCATTCTAATTATTTCCAATCTCGAATTGCATCGGGGATGTCCATCAAGTTCTTGTTCTAGACAATTATCAAAGGCGTAATTGATTACAATGTGACAAGAACTGATGGCAAAGTAGATGCATGAGTCATTGACTATTGCCACACTAGTTTCGATAATCCTTAATGGACCATATAAACTAATGAATGGTCCAAATGTCTCTGCAAACTCATACACCTCATAAATGTTAATTAGTTGTCTCCCTCAATTAGTCTTGAATTCTAGGGTTCTAAGCTAAAGTGGAGCTTGGCTTAAGATCTCAAGCTCAAGCAGTCTATTTATTCCGTCGGATATCCTTTGCAAACCTCTCAAAGGTAACTATTCACTGTTTCGCACACAAGCATGCGTATGCACATTCACGAGTACATTGTTCTTTGCTTATTTCTTGTGCTCTTAGCACAAGCAATGTATGTGTTTAGCGAATTGACTGGAATGTTTAGCACCTCAATTATATAGGATTTTATACAAAAAATTATGGATTTGTGTTCCCTCTAGGGGAATTTTCATCTAGTAATTGTAGACGCATTTTTCACATGTAAGAGCACTTGTCCACCCTCCCTCTCTTAGGGGGATTACTGCCTTATTTTGATAGACACTTGCATGACATGTATGGGTTTTTGTCCAGCCTCCCAACCCTAAGTTGCTTGAATAGTTTTGTGAAGCAATTTCTTGTATTTAACGGAGTGCGACTTCTTGACTCTCGATTTCTTCTGCTTATGTTTTGCGTGCGGCACCTCATGTTTTCATCATGGAACCGATGTTATTAACCAATACATGCGTTCATGTTAAAAGGTTATCAATGTCAAGCCAAGTCATTCGATTGAGTTCTGTGTTTGGCAGGTACAATGCTCATTCTTCTACAGTGGAAACCCCGACTTCCTACAGAATGATATCAGGGTAAAGCCAGATCTCGATGCTCTTGGGTCCTTGGGCGATGTCGGGTGGTACTGCATACGATCCATTCTTTGGGCTGCCAACTACGAACTGCCCAAAACTGCAGTTGCTCTGCGCAATCTTGTCAAAAATGAAGCAGGAGTCATTCTCTCGTGCAGTTCCTCTCTGTTTTGGGAGGATGGCAAGATTGCTACGTTCCACTGCGGTTTTCTCGCTCACTTGACAATGAATCTTTGTGTGGTAGGCTCAAAAGGGAGCCTTCATCTCAGTGATTTTGTGATCCCCTTCCAGGAGTCCTCGGCCCCGTTCTCCTTTGCGTCCAACTCAGGTTTCAATGAACTCGTGACCGGCTGGCAGCCGCCGCCGACCAACCACGAGGTCATGACTGACTTGCCTCAGGAGGCCCGAATGGTCAAAGAGTTTGCCAGGCTCGTGAGTGACATTAAGAATGGCAGTGCTAAGCCAGAGGAGAGCTGGCCGGCGATCTCCAGGAAAACGCAGCTGGTGCTTGATGCTGTAAAAGCTTCGATCGATAAGGGTTTTGAACCTGTCAACATTGCTGTCAACTAATAATATTCATGCTTCTTGGGAGGTGGAACGCCAATGTTTGTCACAAAGTCAGTTGATTTAGATGAATAAACACCCAATTGTAATTTGAAAGGGTTGAAGTCTGCAGTTCTGTATGGTTACTTATTGTCTCTATGTTGCTTCGTTTGCTATGTGTGCACATTGGAAGTAGCTGGTTCGCATGTCAGGGTTGTAAGAGGAGATCATGAGTTCATTTTGGAGCTCATATTAGGAAAACTTATCATATACTTGTTCATCAAAACACTTGTTTCGATGTGATCATCTTGTGTGGACTGTGTTGAATGATGCTCATCAACTTCTTAATTTCTAGTGCGATTTTTGTGTTCGTGTAGGCTACATACATAACTCAGCACTCAGCCCATTCTTATGGTAGCCTATCTGAATCCATGATGACTTCTGTATATCAGGTCTACATTCAGCCCAGCAATGGAAGTCTTGCAAACTTTTGAACAGCATAGAGCCCAGTCTTGAGTCTGTGCGTTCAACCTAAATCTAGCAACTTCAATACATTTGATTTGACAATGTATGTGTTCAACTATGCATTGAAATTCATCTAGTCCAGCCGTTCAACACAAAAGCCTTCAAAACTTAGAAATTGTCTAATCTTTTTTCTAAGATATTATATAATTCAACTAGGTGGGTCCTATACCACTTGGCATGGGTAACCACTGCCCCCACTACTTCTCTTTCTCTTAACCATCCGGTAACCACCACCCCACGTGGTTTCATCTCGATCGTCTGATATATCCGAACATAACTTGAATCGGACGTCCTCGATCACATGATAGAATGCACCATATCTTATATAATAGATGATTCAGTAATCTTTACTGCCTATTCTTAATTGACACGACTCGGGTTGAGCTGAAGCTTACTTCGATTGATTGGCGAGACTTGACTCAGCTTGACTTGAAGCCGAGTGGACCCATTCCGATTGGATCCCTGTCGACCCGGCCTAAGAATCTACCCAACCGACCACAGTCAAGCCAATGCTTGCCAAAACCATGCCAAATTGGTTTCCAAAGGCACTGTTGAACAGACATTGTCCAAGTAGTGTGAATATAGGAAACAGAGGGACAGCCATGTGATATATAGATGATAGTCAAAGGCTCAAAGGCAAGGTTCTTACAACTAAAGCTGTGTTCATAGGGTTTAGAACGTTGACCACAGGACCTTAAACTTCATGAACACCTATTTAATGAGGGTATGTGTGGCTGAGACAGCTCACACGTTGTACTATATTAGTTTGTGCAGAGGGGTTTAAGATTTCATGGTTGTGTTGGAAGGGAGGACTATTGTATCCTTGTCTTTGGAAGCCGATGGGTAGTTCATGAGCTTTCTCCTAGCTAAAGAAAGTATTTGAGTATCCAACAGCACTTTCCCCCCATAGTTTTAAGACTTCTTGGAACTCGTTTTACTATATTAATATGAAGAGACGTTGAAACTACCTCTTGGAGAAAGTTTAAAGTGCTTGGAAGTTGCTTGTTTTGTCAATAATCTAGATGCATGTTGGGATTGATTACATAGCTTTTAGTGACATGATTTTGTCTTAGAATAACAGCATATGCCTATAAGGTGTGAAGAACAGCAAAATTGCTGAAATTTGGGATTTAGTTCAATATTAAGGAAAACCAAAGCCCCCTTTTAGGGTTACAAATCAAGTGTTTAAAGATCAAAAACCTTGTTCGACCGACGATAAATGAGCCTAAATAAAAAACCAAACTACCCAAATAATTCTGAAAACCATTTGAATAGAAAAGGGTTCTTAGGAGACAAATCCAATACCTTATCAACATTAGAATAGAGAAAAAGAGACTACTGACCTTTTTATTCCTTCCCCGACGCGTTTTACTAGTATTATAGGCTTGATGAAGGACTTTATGCCAATGAAGTCCAAATGGTTGTCTTTTTAGTTAAGACCAAGCAGGCAAGTACTGCGATGCGATGCCTAATAGTACTACTTAATTATAGTCCAAGTTCTTTGGTTTGGATGAATGTCGATGCTTTATCTTAAGAATAATGATCCTACCTATGTAGTCCTTGTAAAAAAAATTCTTATCGTATGTTGTAGGCTAACTAGCTAGTATAAGTTTAAGTCAATAGACAATAGAAGAGACTTGTACACATTCAAAGTTATTGGTCATCAAAATCTTGATTGGAAAAAACCAATTAATAGATGGTCTGAAATAAGGACCTGAATTTGCAAGGAAATTGCATATGGATAAGGGAATGAATTTGACTCGAATTCAAAGATAATAGAATTTTTCAACAAATTTCAAGATTTATGTTACATTTTGAGTCAAGATTCAAGTCACGGTTTTTTGGTCTTTTGACATTTCACCAAGCCGGTCTAACCACATGTCTGTTTGAATCTCAACTATTTGCATGAATTTGACTTGAATTCGATTGTGCGCAGGGGATACTCACTCATGAAGAATTTATACCAAAAAACACAGTCTGATATTTATTAGTAGATAATTTGTTTTTATAAAGGTTTAGAAGATAAACCCAAGGTTTAATATGTACAGTTAATTGGAGATGGAAATATTTGTACTCATGTTTGGATACCTATTTCTTAAGGTTTTTACTGCTCTAAGATACCATTATGATTAGTTATACTTTTTTAATGACCAAAATGCCCTTCTTTTCAAATCTAGTTGAGGGTGCGGAGAAGGGAGAGAGTGGAGACCGGAGGTGGGCTTGTCGAGAAGAAGGATCTTTGGGTCGGAGAGGAGGAAGAGGCCGACGGAGACGCGACGGCGCTCACAGCTGGAGAGAGAGCCCGAGAGGCGAGGCGGCGAAAGGAGAAGGTCTGGAGAGGAGAGAAAAAAATCGCAGAGGATGCGGAGAAGGGAGAGAGCGGAGGCCGGAGGTGGGCTTGTCGAGGAGGAGGATCTTTGGATCGGAGAGGAGAAAGAGGCCGACGGAGATCTTTCGCCAGCATTTATGGAAAATAACTACCATATTTTCATCAGTTACTTTCCACCAAACTGTCAATAGTAACTACCATATTTTGAAATATTGAAAAAATACGGTAGTTACTTTCCACAAATGCTTGTGATAGTTACTTTCCACAATCACTAGTTACTTTCCATTAGTTTAAATCACTAGTTATTTTCCATTAGTTTAAATCACTAGTTACTTTCCGCTAATTACTTTTCAATGTTGGGAAAATGCGGTAGTTACTTTCCACAAATGCTGGTGATAGTTACTTTCTATAATCACTAACTACTTTCCACAATCACTAGTTACTTTCCATAAGTTTCAATCTCTAGATACTTTCCTCTAGTTACTTTCCACCTATTGATAATTTGGTGGAAAGTAATTTATGAATAATTGTGAAAAGTAACTATCGTATTTTGGAAAGGAACTGATGAATAATACTGGAAAGTAACTATTGACAATTTGGTGGAAAGTAACTCCTATCTAATTTGGAAAGTAACTATAAGATGGTAGATACTTTTGCAATATTGGGAAAATACGGTAGTTAATTTCCACAAATACTGGTGATAGTTAGTTTCCACAAATGTCGGTGATAGTTACTTTCCACAATCACTAGTTACTTCCCATTAGTTTCAATCATTAGTTACTTTCCGCCAATTACTTTTGAAATATTGGGAAAATACGGTAGTTACTTTCCACAAATGCCGGTGATAGTTACTTTCCACAATTACTAGTTACTTTCCATTAGTTTAAATCACTAGTTACTTTCCATTGTGGAAAGTAAATATCACCGGCATTTGTGGAAAGTAACTATCGTATTTTCCTAATATTGAAAAGTAATTAGCGAAAAACAACTAGTGATTTAAACCAATGGAAAATAACTAGAGGAAAGTATCTAGTGATTGAAACTTATGGAAAGTAACTAGTGATTGTGGAAACTAACTATCACTAGCATTTGTGGAAAGTAACTACCGTATTTTCCCAATATTGAAAAGTAATTAGCGGAAAGTAACTAGTGATTTAAATCAATTGAAAGTAGCTAGTGATTGTGGAAAGTAACTATCACCAGCATTTGTGAAAAGTAACTACCGTATTTTCCCAATATTGAAAAGTAATTAGCGAAAAGTAACTAGTGATTTAAACCAATGGAAAGTAACTAGTGATTGTGGAAAGTAACTATCACTAGCATTTGTGGAAAGTAACTACCGTATTTTCCCAATATTTCAAAAGTAATTAGCGGAAAGTAACTAGTGATTGAAACTAATGGAAAGTAACTAGTGATTGTGGAAAGTAACTATCACCAGCATTTGTGGAAATTAACTACCGTATTTTCCCAATATTGCAAAAAGTATCTACCATCTTATAGTTACTTTTCAAATTAGATAGGAGTTACTTTCCACCAAATTATCAATAGTTACTTTCCACAATTATTCATTAGTTGCTTTCCAAAATACGATAGTTACTTTCCACAATTATTCATCATTTACTTTTCACCAAATTATCAATTGGTGGAAACTAACTAGAGGAAAGTATCTAGTGATTGAAACTTATGGAAAGTAACTAGTGATTGTGGAAAGTAGCTAGTGATCGTGGAAAGTAACTATCACCAGTATTTGTGGAAAGTAACTACCATATTTTCTTAATATTTAAAAGTAATTAGCGGAAAGTAACTAGTGATTTAAATTAATGGAAAGTAACTATCACCGGCATTTGTGGAAAGTAACTACCGTATTTTCTCAACATTTCAAAACTAATTAACGGAAAGTAACTAATGATTGAAACTAATGAAAAACAACTAGTGATTGTGGAAAGTAACTATCATCAGTATTTGTGAAAAGTAACTATTGTATTTTCCCAATATTGAAAAGTAATTAACGGAAAGTAACAAGTGATTTAAACCAATGAAAAGTAACTAGTGATTGTGGAAAGTAATTATCACCAGTATTTATGGAAAAGTAACTACCGTATTTTTCCAATATTTCAAAAGTAATTAGCGGAAAGTAACTAGTGATTGAAACTAATGAAAAATAACTAGTGATTGTGTAAAATAACTATCACCGGCATTTGTGGAAATTAATTATTATATTTTCCCAATATTGGAAAAGTACTATCATCTTATAGTTACTTTCCAAACTAAATAAGAGTTACTATCCATCAAATTGTCAATAATTACTTTTCATAATTTTATTTTAGTTTTTTTGATGAATTGAGCCATCTGGCTAGTATTTATTTACACCAAGTCGGCCAGGACTGCATCCCCGTCCTCTTTGTGCCATACAAAACTGGTGCTAGAATGCCTACACCTTTTAGCAATACGATCAGCCATCACATTCGATGACCGTGGAACAAACAAAAACAACACATCTTCAAATTGCAACACCAGCTTCCAAGCCTGCTTAGCCATCTGCTCCATGTTCCTGGGCCATTGAGCATTTCCATCACATGCATAAGATTGAATAATTACTTTTCATAATTATTTATAAATTATTTTTCACCAAATTATCAATAGTTCCATTCCACAATTATACATTAGTTGTTTTCCCATTCAGAGAGAGCATGACAAAACGTTAATCTAATTTAAAATGAGATATCAAGAAATCAGATCAAACATGCAAAGCCCAAATCATAAATTTTAATGCGATCATGTCCAATTATGTTCGAGGATCTCAACTAATACATGCAAGCCAACAGGCAATGCCATCATGCTATACAAAACCTAACCCTAACCCTAATTCCCTAGCCTATAGGGTGAGAAAGAAGCTTCCAAATCTAGGGCGTGTGGTACGACGTGCCGGCGGTGCGATGTTTCACCACCCCAATGTCCAGCTGTCCTTAGGTGGTCCCACCCTTTCCCTCTCCCCCCCCTCTCTCTCTCTCTCTCTCTCTCTAAACCCCTACGTACAATAAAAGGCCAAAAAGACGTTACTCTCTCTCTCTCTCTCTCTTAATTTAAGCCGTCGTCGAGTCACCTCACAGCGCTCGCTCCGCAACCCAACACGTTTCTTGGCCACCAAGCGTCACATCTCTCTCTCTCTCTTAACTTAATTTAAGCCCGCCGGTTTCCCGGTTTCGACGGGGAATCTATGGGATCCTCCACCGGCGTTTCATGCCTCCAGCGCCCCCCACGTCGCCCCACCACCTCCCCCGCCTCCCCCGCCGCCCTACGCTAATCATGCGTGATTAATGACTAATTATTACCCCCCTCTCCTCATTACTATACGAGAAACACTGGCTAACAACGTAGCCAACTCTGCATGCCCGGACATTACCCCATTAGGCCTCGTTTGGCACCCGATTAGTCTATTTCAAAATATGAGATTTTGGGGTTAAAAAAAATTAAAAATAAATTAGTAATAATTAATTGAAATAAAAATAAAAAAATAATAATTATATGTGAAACGAGAATAAATAAATAATGATTATTTGAAATAGGAAAAAAATGTTTAGAAATAAGTACGAGAATAATGGGGTTATTCTCATACCAAAAGAGCAGTGACGGATTTAGAAATTTATTTAAACGGGGGCTCAAAAAATTTTCAAGCCTCACTCAAAATGCGCTCATTTACTAACACAAAATACCAAGGTATAAAAATAACCAACAAAAATACATGATAAAAGAAACAAACTAAGTCATCATTGATCGTGAAATTAGGTATTAATTGATTATAGCATTGAATTACATTGCTAAAATCAGCAAAGCTTTGCTGTCAGCATATCTATGAGGATTATTTCTTAGATATGGTTAATGTATAATACAACTTACCTGCATTCTATGGTAGCTCACTTTGATGATGATAATTATCAGGCCCAAATAATTGTATCTAGAAAATTCTTTTGGTCTACATATAAAGATCCTTGTTAAATTTAAAAGTTATGCATCTTTAGCAATAATCCTTGAGAAATTACAAGATCATTGAGAAATTCAAGTGAGTGAAAGTGGAAAGATTTTTAAGGTCTAAAATATAAAAGATCCATGTTAGATTTCATTCATGTCACGTATGCTGGAAAAGTCTCGATCTTTCTTTAATTTTGCAACCTTGGGTTTTAGACAGTATCTGATACTATGATTTCAATTGAATCACATTTAATTCATGTGGTAAAATCGGTAAAAATTCAATATCCAATTCATAGATTTCATGGGAATCACGTTTAATTCGATTTGCAAAATCAACGGGGTCTTGATTCCTACATATCTACGTGATTTTGTTTAGATACGATTCATGTATGCTCTAAAGAACCTGACAGATTCCAGCAAAGTTTTTTTGACTGCATGTGAAAAAAAAATTTTCTTTTTTTTCCAGGGAATCGACCACCGCAAACGAGACCTTATAATTGGCTCAGGTGGCTATAGTACTCATAGGGGAAATATTAAAGATACCCCACCATTTAAGTCTATGTCCATCTATCTTAACCACGTTATAAATCTAATAAAAAGTTTACTTAATTAATCAAAGTTACTTAATTCATATTTATTCGTCAAGAAATAACTCAGGACATGGTTAATATATTTTCAATATTTTTAGAAGTACATACGTGAAATCAAAAATTATATGGGTGTATTTATAATTTTAAAAATTTTAAAGGATTAAAAAATAATTATCTCAATTTTTTTTTTATTACTGTCCAGAGACAAACAGCAGAGAAGCCTACGTCCATTGGAATACTTTGTTGAAGTGTTTGTTAACAAGCGGTTGGAGATTAAACTTTGCTGACAAGTGGGTGATTAGCTTATAGTTTCCATCTAACTGGATCATTTCGTTGAAGTTTAGAGGGAAACTTTACCGATAACGAGGAATGTGACAACGTGGTTAAATTTCTGAATACACGCTGCCAAAATATCCGAGACATGACTGTCACTGTTAGGAGAACCATGAACGAGCCCAATGTGCCCTTTTATAACCAAGGACTCAAATCTAAAACGCAATTTAACCCAGATATTTTAATTGATTTTCCTAATAACGTACAGGACTCCATATTTTGGAACCGGAATTCCAGAGGTCTACGAAATCTTTATAAATCTTGAAATTAGACCAACCTTAAATATTCCAACCATTATTAGTAATAAAATACGATGATGGCGCCACGTGATCCGCGCCCGGATTTCAGAGGTCTCCCTCCCCCTCTATAAATACTCGCCTCCCCTCACCAACCCACACACGCCTTCTCATATAACCTTCTCTTCTCCTCTCTTCTTGCTAGCTAGCTAGTTACCCAACTCCTCTTTCCTTGCACCATGTACTCCTCTCCGCCGCACAAAATGGAGACGGGTTTGATCTCCGGCAAGGATTCCGGCTGGTGGGTCTTCACCCTCCCGGCTTTCCTTGGCTCCAGCAACATCCTTAATGACAACTTGGTCCTGTTCTCTCTCATCGTGGCGATGCTGACTGCCGTCCTCCTCCCGTGGGCTCTTTATCCCGGTGGCCCCGCCTGGGCCAATGGACGTGGCCGCCGTGGCCGGGTGTCTATCCCCGGCCCCCGCGGGCTCCCTGTGCTCGGCAGCCTCTTGACTCTCACACGTGGGCTGCCATACCGCTCTCTCGCTTCCATGGCGAGCTCCCTTCGTGCGAAGGAGCTCATGGCTTTCTCCATAGGCGCCACGCCGGCCGTGGTCTCCTCCGAGCCCTGCGTGGCGCGGGAGCTCCTAGCCCACCCGGCCTTCGCCGACCGTCCTCTGAAACAGTCCGCCCGGGAGCTCATGTTCGCCCGCGCCATTGGCTTCGCACCCTCGGGCGCCTACTGGCGCTTCCTCCGCCGCATCGCCTCCACCCACCTCCTCTCCCCCCGCCGCGTCGCCGCCCACGAGTCCGGACGCGCCGCCGACTCCAACGCCATGCTCAAATCCATTGCCAACGAGCAGTCCGCCAGCGGCGCCGTCCACCTACGCCCCCACCTCCAGGCCGCCGCCCTCAACAACATAATGGGCAGCGTCTTCGGCCGTCGCTACGACACCTCATCCCTAGGAGGCGATCCGAAGGCCAAGGAGCTCATAGACATGGTACGCGAAGGGTTCGAGCTCCTCGGTGCCTTCAATTGGTCCGACCACCTCCCATGGCTCACCTCCACCTTCTACGACCCCTCCCATATCAAAGATCGCTGTGCCGCCCTCGTGCCACGTGTCAGATCCTTCGTCCGCGAGATCATCGACGGCCACAAGAAGCATTCCAAGTCCCTCGACGACAATGCCGACTTCGTCGACGTCCTCCTCTCCTTCGAAGGCGAGGAGAAGCTACGCGAAGACGACATGATCGCCGTCTTATGGGTACCCATCTTTAATTCCTCGGCTGTTTCGGATTTCTGTAGTAAAATAGAACATTCTCTCATCCTAGCTAGCTTTCATGGAGTATATGTGATGCATTAATAGTAACTTTATTGTTTTTAACTGATGGTTTTCTGATGTGATCTCGACGGCAGGAGATGATCTTCCGTGCTACGGACACAACGGCCCTGCTGACCGAGTGGACCATGGCGGAGCTGGTGCTCAACCCGGCGGTCCAGGCCCGGCTCAGGAGCGAGATCGACTCAGTGGTCGGGCCGGGCCGGATTCCCACCGACGCTGATGTGGCTCGGATGCGGTACCTCTGGGCCGTGGTCAAGGAGACACTCCGGGTCCACCCGCCCGGCCCACTCCTCTCGTGGGCCCGCCTCGCTACTGAGGACGTCCAACTCAGCAACGGGATGGTTGTCCCCGCGGGGACCACCGCCATGGTGAACATGTGGGCCATCACGCACGACCAGGCGGTGTGGGACCGCCCCGAGGTGTACGAGCCCGAGCGTTTCTTGGCGGCGGACGGCGGCGCTGACATCGACGTCCGAGGTGGGGACCTGAGGCTGGCGCCGTTCGGGTCCGGGCGGAGGGTTTGCCCAGGGAAGAACCTTGGGTTGGTGACCGTGGGATCGTGGGTGGCCAAGCTGGTGCACCACTTCGAGTGGGCTCCGGCGGAGGGCGCGCCGATTGACCTCGGCGAGCTGCTGAAACTGTCGTGCGAGATGCGGACACCGCTCACCGCCGTGGCCGTCCCCAGGAAGGATCTGGAGTAATGGGCTAGTGGCTCGAGTCCATCTATCTAGTAGGTTTATTAGATGTTATGTGGCTTGGTACAGTAGTACAGTATAATGCATCAATTGGGTTATACAGTTGGCTTCACATAGGTCGTTGTGTAATCGGAAGTGCGTCTTTTTGTTTGTTAAGCTTGTTGTGGTCTCGTGTCAAAAAAAAAATAAGTTTGTATGGTCTGGTCTGTACGCTGGGGCTCCGTTTTTGGATCAGTTCTTGGGGTTCTCTCAGCTGCTACAAGTGTCTACTTATAAGTTGTCTGTGAGCAACGGGTTTGTTACCCAAAGTTCTATTAAACGTATTGTATCGTTGCTAACATTTCATTTGTACTAGCTAGCTTCTATTTTCTTGAGTGTCTCGGGTATCGAATATTCCCATCCGCTTGGAATTAAACGTATTGTAATCTTGGCTAGTGCATGCAATGTTTTCATTCATGGAGGGCGGGCTATATAGGCATTATTTAGGATATACTTAGAGTTTTCGAGGTAAATATGGTTCATTATGCATGGCATAAGTAATAGCACATAACAATGAAAGGACGTGACAGTGTGCGTTATGTTGTAACATTAACCTTTGCGAAGGGTTAAGGAGGCTCAGGTGATTTGTCCCTGAACTTGGCATGAGCAAAGAATTCCTTGCTGAGCTCGCATATGCTAACATTCAAACAATCATCTCTGGACAGAGGAGAGAAAACAATCATCTCTGGACAGAGGAGAGAGAACGTGGTCGCATGCACCCTTTGACTGTCTTCTCTTCCCGACCCTATTTTATGTATGTCTGAATTCTGTGTCTTTAGTGCGACCGTCTTGTATAACCGACTCTTTTAGTATGATGTATGTCTGAATTCTGTCTTATATATCTAGAGAGAGAGAGTGTGCGTGTGAAAGAGAAGGAACGTGACGTTGGTCTCCACGCTCTTAGACTATCTTTTATATATAGATATTAGTGGGATTTTCTTGTCACTTGATAGGGTAAATATCATCTCTCCTCACTAATCACTCCTAATTTTTTTTTTCATTATTCCCTTCACAGTCACATAAGATAAATCCTAACAGGTAAGATGTCATTGGAATAAAAAAAAATACACTTTTTATTAAGGATAATATATATATCTCCTATGTCTATGGTCCTCTATGCAAAGTAGCCCACAGCTTTGCATGCAATAGACCCAGTAAAGCAGCAAATCGTGCAGATTGCGATCTTTTTAGGCCTCGTACCTACACGACCTGTCCGTCCCGGCCGGTTTTCCTCACGCATCCTCTCCTAACGTTCGTACCTGACCTATTTCTAGACTCCTCAACGTACGAAAGTTAATTACTTCGACAAGGGATCGAAGACAGATCTGAGCTGCTCTGCAGGAATATATACTCTACTAATATATATTTATGTCACACCAGAGTTAAAAACACAAAAGTGAAGGGCCAGGTGGGGCGATGGTGGCTAGCTAGGGTTCCAAATCACGTGATCCGATTTCAGCTACGTCGCCTTCATGGGTTCAGAGTATCGTCTCTTGCAGGCTTGCAGCCGGGAAAGAGATAGCCTGCCCTCCTGCTGCCGTATTAAAAGACCCACCCTCTCCTCCCTCCACCCTTCCATAGCTTCTACTTTTCCTGCTGCTAGCTTCCTCTCCCTACCTACTCTAGTGATCCCCACACCTCTCGTCTCTTCTCCGGGTCATGTGTCGCTCTGGAAACCCATCAAAATTTGTACGGTTTTGGTTGTGGATGTTATTAAAGCCTTTTAAATTTTCGAGTTATTTGTGCTTCCAGTGGGCAGAAGAGTGCAGCAGGGTTTATGTAGTTATGGTTATCAAATGCTTATTATATATATTACTTATTATAAATATGATTGATGTCCATTTATGACTACGAACGTATATATATATATATATATATATAGTACGAGTGAGTAACTTTGATCATGAGAACAACAATACTAGCTGACAGTTGGCCGATGTTTTACGCCTTTGCTGGAACAATCATGCTACTAATTAGCTTGCAGAGAACTAGCTAGCTCTGAACAGGAATTTGACATCTATGAGCTAATAAGAGTGACTTTGACATCTATCAAAAATCTCGCTCCCAACTTTACTACTCACGACTTTAATTACGGTAGCAGCATGGATATATATACATGCCTATATCGAACTTCATGACCTAATTTATATGTTAGCGTCACTTTTTATGACAGACAGCTAGGTCAAGGAGCAGTGGACGCTGAAGAAGAATTTTTATCTCAAAAAGCCAAAAAAAAAGAGAGAGTAGGTAATACTATCTTCTCAGCCTTGACTATAGGCCCGTTTGGCACCGCCGGATTCCATCGATCCGGGATCCGACGGATGGACGGATCCCGCGTTTGGATAATGCCGGATCCCAGATTGGAATCCGCTCGAGTAGATTCCGTGAATCTCATCTCGCGGATCCGTCAGAGCCAAACAGGGCCTATGTTGCATGGTCTTATTTGGATCGCTGACGATCGAATCGAACATGAACCGTGACGGATCGTATGTGAAAATTGAACATGTGTATCTCAAATTAATGGAGTCGAATATTATGCTTGGATGCCCATATGATATCAGGGTCTGTCTGTTTGGATGGAAGAAGATATGATAAGTTTGTATAGTTGATAAAATCAAAGTTATGCGAGCATTAAATGTGATTTATGCATACTTATTCTTAATCCAAACAGACTTATATAATTTTTATTTTATCCACTATATGTAAACTTATTATACCCTTATTCTAAACAGGGACTTAGGACTCGCTTAGATTAACAATAAGTATGCATAAACCCTATATATATATATATGCATCATTACATTTTATTCATAATTTTACATAACAACCTTTGCTTGTATAATTTTTACTTTATTCATCGTGTAAACTTATCATATTATTGATCCAAATAGACCCTTTGTTTCCAACATGACTGTTTCTGAGATAGGCCATCGAAATCTCTCTCGTCCATGTGAGGTGCTCTACGTGCGGGAGCAGTGAGTCACCCTTCCATGCATGGAGAACATGGACAGACTTGAGCTCGTGCTCCACGTAGCGACAGGTCAACGATCAAATGAGTCATGCCTAGCTATCCGACACGTTCAATTAGTGGAAGACAAGGACTCGTGTGAGAAACCTGGTCTGCATGTTTTCAGTTCCTCACGGCATGCTTATATGCATCTCTGATCATGAGAGAGACGACGAGGCTGTTGCGGCGTTGCCATCTTTGAATAGAATGAAATAACTAAATTATTCTATATATATACGAGTAACACAAGCATCAATACCAACAAACGTGTTGTGTTGCCTATCAGCTCTACTCTGCACCTTATGCCCAGCATGGGCATGAAGCCATGAACTATATAAAAAATGCATGCATGTCCTCGTGCCTTAGTTTGCGGATCAAGTTACACTAAGATTAACTTGCGTGGGAAGATCGATCAAATATCTCCTGTTTCCCTTGTATCACCCCATGCCAGTCTGATGTGTGCTTGCTTCATTAGCCTTTTTATTTTATTTTATTAGTTTACCCCCAAGGTTAGCTAATCAAAAGGGGAAATAATTTTTAGCCGACCATGTCTGCCACCCAGTCCATTGCGGCACTTGCAGATCATGAGATGTCCGTCATATCAAACCAATAATATATGTACATATGTCTACTTATATATACCTCGAGAATGTAACAAGAGCGCCAACGGGGTGGCCAAACAAGCATGTGATCTGGTTGAGGAGTTTAGAATTTCTGATGGAACGGGGGTGTCCCCAACATATTTTTGGACTAGCCTATGTAATTAAGTGACATAGCCCTCAGACTTAACTAATAAAAAAAAAAATATATGTATATGTGTATATGAAAATATGTATATAGATATGTATATGTATACATGCCAATGTGCGTATATATTTTTGTATATGAATGTGTATATTTATATATGTATGTATATATATGTACACACACAAATATGATATATATACATGTACATATATGTGTATGTATGTATATATACATAAGTAAATGTGTACATGTGTATTTATATTCATAATATATGTATGTATATATGTGTATGCGTGTGTATATATGTATATGTGTGTCTACTAGTATCTTGTTCGTGTCCCGTCCTTTTAAGTCAGACATTATTTTTCTAGCTTTCAAACAAACGGTTTTAATAACTACTCTCTCTAATATGAAATATTATTTTTCTAAATTTTCAAACAGGTGGTTTTATTATGTGGCTAACTAAACTCTCTAATAACTACTCCCTCTAATTTTTCAAACGGACGATTTTAATAACTACGTCGGCTAACTAAATCCTATAATTTAATTTTCAAATCGAATTTAATAATAGCTCGATTATCTACATATGACAAACCAGAGACAACTCACCTAATCTTATATATATATAATACTATGTAGGCCCCGGTAATCACTCATCCCTACTACCCCTAACCACCCACTCGCAGTGCCCTCTCTCCCCTCCCCTCCATATGATTTAGCTGCCACATGTCACCCTCTCTCCTCCTCTCTCAACGAGTCAAATTATGACTCATACAAACTAAAATATATATACATGTTTACCCATGTCACCGGTCTCAAAAAAGATATAAAAATGTTGCGTAAATTCATACTGCCATGTCAGGTTAGATTTTAGCCCACCCCGCATGGGTCGGCTGAATATCACTGTTTAAAAGAAAGAGTTACAGCTCGGAGGTAGATGTTAACAAGCTGCAACTTATAATTAAAGAGATGTCTGGCTTATATATATATATATATATATATATATTAATCATATATATGGATGCTTGAAACCTTCACCGAGAAAGTTCATATCCATATATGCTTAGATAATTAGTTGTTATATATTTTACTAGAATTCGTGATCTCTCGTGAAGTCAAGTGTTCATCATAGAAAATACTTGGTTGTTAAGTTGTATATTTTATTGACTGTCATGTCCAGATAGAAGTGTAAACTATTGGTATATACAGCACGCTGTCCAGGAACCCAGTTGGCACTGCCATGCATCAGCACGTTAAACCTGGCGAAGACAACGGTCGACAATATCATATCAGAGAGGGATTGATCAAACCCACAGGGATACAAATGATACAAATGAAGAGAGAGATCGAGAAACAAGGGAACAAACCTTGACACAGTGGGACCCAAGTGTCCTCGTGATGTAGGTCCTTTGATTTGACTTGGGACGAAGCTGTGCGAATCCTTGCCGGTGGTATTGGGTTGGGAATTCGTGCCACCTTATGCATGCAGCCTTTTCCCTGCTTAATTTCTCTGCACATCCATGAATGAATGAAATATCCATGGCAGTCAACCTTGTCTTAAATAAGGACTCACTCAGTTATTAACAAGCACCGAGATATATTATTATCTCTATCCTTTGTCCTCAGTACGTAGTAGCCATTGGTTGCTTCTTGATTAGTTTTCGCCATATATAACTGCGTACTCGATCTCTTCTTGTTCATTTCTTTTAGCCACTATGCTGTTGCTGGCCTGTATGTCTGAACACCAGTTTCAAAAGAATCATATATAAGACGCAATGCATGAGATCGAGAGACCACCGACCTATCTAAGATATATATAGATGTGATATTAGAGGACCAGCCGCGTATATAGAAGTGGCCTGGAGGCCTGTGGTGAGAATAGAATAGCACGCGTTTGGCCTCTTTGTGTGTGACCAGATGAGCAGTTTGCATTAAAATCTCGTATGTGTCGTCTGAGTGAGTGTGTGTGTAGCCAGAGAAGGTAGTATTTATATATGTGTATTAGTGTATATATGATACAGCTCAGCAACCCTAGAAAATTAAAGAAATGTATGTTGGGGTGTGGGAAAGGGTTATTAGTCTTCTAGAAAAGAAATGAGAGAATGTACATTGCCAACCATGCTTCCAGGCCATACTGCATTGTGATGAGTGAAGGCTTTTGGCCTTTTCCACCCTAGTAAGGCTGGAAAAGATCTATAGCATTATCTATCATTAATACCTACGCCTAAAAATGGAACATTTATTCGTCTATCTTGCTAGCTATCTATATATCTAACTAAGCTAGTGTCTCTTTGTTCAAGTAGCGAGTATATATATATCCCTTGATCATTGAGAACCCATGTATAACATATATAATTAAGAACTACGCTAGATTGAGGATAAGTACTGGATTTAATGAAATGCATGCAGTAACAGGAGTTAGAAATTTAATTAGGTTACTTAATCTGATCAAGTTTGGTGTCGAATGAAAGAGAGCTTGCCAAGTTAAAGTTAGGTAGGGTGAGCCTTTGGTTGCTTTATTTTTCCACTTTCTTTTTAAGCGAGCCTTTGACGTCGCTGATTTAAATATGTTCCAGTACGTCCTGGCCGGGCATGATTATATACTAGTTTTATGCTAGTAATTAATTTCTAAACTTAAAACTTACACACGAAGTCTTAAAAATGCATGTGCTGAGCACGAAGAATTTTGTTTGAGCTTGCGTTTGACCAAGCAATAGATACTTATACTCAAGCTAGCATGCATGAAGCAGATAGACCAACTTAATATATTATTCAACAACATCGATCGAGGACAATAGCCTATTCAAATCAAGTACGCAAAGGCTTGAGAATTAATAGTTTAATTAGCAAAGCAATGCTTGTACAAAACCTCAGTCTCTTTTATCTGAGACTTGTATGCATGCTCATATTTAAGTACGTACCAATTAAAGTTAAATTTTGGTTAATCAATATTTGCTTTTTTGCTTTTAAGTGGCTGCCATATATGATTGATTTCTACAGTGTGAAAGATTTCCTGGACTAGTTCAACTCAAGTACAAAGTTGCCTTCGGGTTCAATTAGTCAAAAAAGAAAAAAGAAAAAAACTCAAGTACAAAGATGCCTAACTAATAGACAGCCGTAAAGCCTAAATTAGACGAACTTTTATTTAAGGAGATCTTTCACATTGTAAGTTTATGTTAGGACGAACTTTTATTTAAGGAAACAAGTCTTTATAAGTTGTCCTAACATAAACTATATGTGGTTGTTGGATGGATGGCCGACATGCATGCAATAGTTTCACATGCTTAATTTGTTCTTCTTCTTATAGACTGTTCTACAATAGTTGAAAGTATCAAACAACATGCATGATCCTAAGCTTGAGCGTCGAGGACACTTTAACACACGATAACAAACTTAATTATTTTACTTTGAAGACTTAAAGAAAGATTAGAGTATTCATCGCATGCATCTCTCAAAGTGGTTCACACATTGCTGCATATCCTTAGGCAAGGATCTGGGGTTGAAGTACTAATTAAGCTTAATTAGGATCTCTTTGAGAAATGCAATGGGTATGATCCACTTGCTGCGAGTGGTAATTAAATTGTGTTCTAATTAAGCTTGTTCATCGTATCTCAACATCTTTGGGATACTTTAGTCAAATCCGTCTGCTATTAAATAATCAAGTTATTAGTAGCATCAACAAGATTTTCCCTTGATGATTTTTTATTCTTTGGCAACATTTTTTTAATTGTCTCGTTTCTATTGTCTCTTTCGAGAGTACTATGTGGTTCATTATAAAGAGAAGTAATTGTCTCAATCATTATTAAAATTTGCATTTGGTTAGAGCTTTCGGCTGGTAATCATTCATGCAATGATCATACGATGCGTCACTAATTGGCTAAAATAAATAAATTTGCTTCCCACGGCACAAATAAATAGGACATTCTTCACGCATTATACAAACGGATCCGTGGCGCAATGGTAGCGCGTCTGACTCCAGATCAGAAGGTTGCGTGTTCGATTCACGTCGGGTTCAATCCCAAATTTAAAATCCGTTCTGGTTTTCTTGCATCTTAATTTTGGGCCCCTGGTCCAGTCCGTTCAATAGGCTAAGCCCAACAGTATTGTTTGCGTGTTAATTTTATTCCCGCCACGGGCTAGCCCAGACCCAGTCCGTCCACTAGAGGCTAAGCCCAACATTATTGTGCCTGATGTTTTAGGCCTAAGCCGGGATGCGGACCTATTAGGTTATCGGGTTGGGAAATAAAGCATTCGTATCCGGAAACTTCTTGCCGGATGCGGACCTATTATTAGGTTATCGGGTTTTCTCCCGACTAGAGGCATCAAAAGTAAATTGCAGAATGTCAGGGGGTTTTGCGCAAAAATCCGAAATCCAAACTAGTATAAACGGAAGGCTCTCTCGCGCCTAAACGTTATCCTCTCATTTTTAACCACGGTGAGAGAGAGAGAGAGTAAGAGGATAGGAGATGGCGCTCTCCCTCACCGCTCTCATGACTGTTGGAAACCCTAACCCTAGATCTAACTCTTTGGATCCCCATCTCCCGAGCTTGGAGATCCAGAGGAGATGGCGGCTCGGAGCCTCCTCTGCTGCGCCTGGGATCGATCTGAAGCCCCTTGAGGATGCCATCTCGAAGGTTCAATCCTCTCCGATTCATCCGATTAGAATTCGCTTTGGCTTTTGCTTGACCCTTCGATCCATCCAAGATCAATATTATGGATGAAGCTGATAATTGACACTACCATGCCTTATAGCTAGAAGGTTGGTTTTTCAATTTTTTGTGAAAGATGGGGGTGTCACTCATGGCTTTAAAATCATTGAAATCATTATATCTTCTTGGGTTAGATTGATCTTGGAGCGCATGAATAAGGCGATATTTTGGCGATGCTTGACCAAATCATCATATCATTCGTCTATTATGGAATATAATTTCTAATTTTCTTTCTTTATAGTGCATTGATTTGAGAATATGTTGTTTCGTGTCACAGAAAGATAGTGCTGCTGTTAAAGAGACGCTTGATCAGCTGAGCAAAGTTGGCTGGGCCATGAAATGGAGCTCCCAGCCATACGCATCTCGTCGTATGGTCAGTCCTGCATTACAGTGAATTATTGGGCAAGTACTTCTCAAGGAGTTCACACATCTATAATCACCAAAATTATGAATGTAAATAAATTTCAGCTAACTGTTCACTGCCCTTTAGTTTCTCGTTTGTATTGTTGGATATCTAGCAGATTTATTACTGAAAGAGTACATGAAATATCATGCAGACATCTCTGAGGGAGCTGACTACTTTAGGAATAAAGAATGCGGAGAACCTTGCAATTCCAAGTGTTAGAAATGATGTAAGGCCTATCATATGCGTTACCACTTTCATCTTTTCATTCACTACATAGTCTGCAGATTTTCGGTTTTTGAATCATATGGGTGGGGAGCAACATTTGGTGGACTGGTTTTAGGTTTTGATAAGGTAGCTAAATGACACCAGTTTTGTCATTTGCATGCACTTCGCCTGAGAGGAAGCTAAATGTTTCTTGCCTTATCCTTTTTTAAGTTGATCGTTCTTGTCTTATATATAAACTCTGTATAGTAACACCAGCAACATGGGCTTGCCTCACAAAACTTTATTATTTAAGACAGAGCATTGTACATATAAACTTTATTTATATGTTCTTATACATATTTCAAGTAGTGTCATTGGCTTTTAGAGCTTCTTTGCAAGTAGCTTGGATCTTTTACTGAATTGAGCTCATAATCTATTTGGAATTCATATTCTTTAGAGCTTGCAAAGCCCTTTCAGTTGTTGAATACACCTGGACCTTAACTTCTTGTTAGTGCAGCTTTAACGTTCTTTCTTTTAATTTTATCTCTATGTAATGCAGGCAGCTTTTCTCTTCACTGTAGTCGGAACGACAGGTTTCCTTGGCGTACTTGCTGGTCAGCTGCCTGGGGTAATAGGTCGACATTTTTTTGTGCTTCAACACAATTGTGTAGATCAGTGAAACACCTTTTTGGTGGCTTTGATGATTTGAAGACATTGTTCATGGCTTCAACAAATTGTACTTCTTTTCTCCATGAGAATATGACAGGGAACTAGTGTGCACTCTGTTCATTAATATACGGGACATAGTGAAGAATACTTAAAATGCTCTATGCCTACAAGAGATTAGGCAATATATAAATCAGAATAAACAATCTCTGCATGAAAGCATTTTCTTTTGTTTATAGTTATTGTGTTCATGCTTTTGGAGATCTCTGTTTCTCAAGATATCAAAAGGTTACAAAATCTAGATTTGCAAGATAATTGTTCTCGAATTGACTCATCTTCTGGTAGGGCGGATAATGTGGACTTACTAATTGTTAATAGAAGGCGTTTTGCAATAATCTGATCTCATTATTTATTGCAATTTACAAGCATATGCTCTGCTAACGTGATTATATTTGCAGGATTGGGGTTTCTTTGTGCCTTACTTACTTGGAAGTATATCCTTGGTCGTTTTGGCTATAGGCAGCATTTCTCCTGGGTTGGTGTTCTGTTCTGTTGATTTCTTTAATGGCAATAGGAAGTATCAGAACCCTTTTTCATCAAGTGGAAAAAGCTTAAGACATTTTTCATATTTGAAGGTTTAAAGGATCTAGTAAAATGCGAATTGCTCTTATTAATCTTGTGCATTGTTGTAGTTTACTTCAAGCAGCAATTGGGGCTTTTTCTTCATTTTTCCCTGATTACCAAGAGAGAATTACCAGACATGAGGCTGCTCATTTTTTAGGTAAACTTTAGTCATATGCAATTTTCTTGTATGCACTCATGTATCTTTTGTTGTTGTAATAATGGTTCGCTTGGTTTAGGGCAAATTCATGCAGGTTAATAGCATCTCATTGGTAAAGTTTAACCACTGTTAATTATCTGGATGAATGATTTTAGGCTCCATAACTCTTTGCTGTATTTTGAATGCACCTTGCCCTTCAGTGTTGACATAACAACTTATGTTACAGGTTATAGCAGATTAACACTTCAGCCATTGCCTTTGAGCATGTGCTATTTCATGCATTTCTTTTCATCTTGTAAATTGTTTCTCTGGAGACGAACATCAACGCGCTAATGAAATGATTTTACTTGATCTCAGTTGCTTACCTGATTGGGTTGCCAATCATGGGTTATTCATTGGATATCGGGAAAGAGCATGTGAACTTGATTGACGAGAGGCTGCAAAAACTGATATATAGTGGGCAGCTCGATGACAAGGAACTGGACAGGTATGATGCCTAGGCTTCCATTATATATATATATATAACGGTACACCCCTGCGCTTCTCCTTTTTTTTTACCAGACCAACACGGAAATCCATGATATATATATTAAGTCGAAGCTACAACATGCCGGCTGTCCTACGGGCTATATGAGGAAGCCCATCTGCCGTTACATTTAGATTCCTAGGGTATGAACAATAGAAAACATAAAAAAGGATCAAAAACAACACCAAATTATCACATAGGCGTTTTTTGTATTTTGATACGATGTAGTTTAATGTAATGATAGTTTATTACCTTTTAAATTTAAAAATATAGTTTATTATCCTACATTTTATGTGACGGCGTGATTTAGGGCCTGACCCGGGACGATGTTATTTCCCTTAACAGAAAACCGTTCACGTGCCAAGTATTTTACATTTTGATATCTTGTAGTTTAATGTAATGACAGTTTACTACCTTATAGTTTTAAAAATGTATAGTAATAGACTTTCAGATTAAACCGTTGACAAAGATTCCATGTGAATGGAGTAAAGATGCTCACGTGCTTTCTGTAAGGGAGATAATGTCGTTTGGGGTCGGTCCCTAAGTGATGTCATTACATAAAATGTAAGGTAGTAAACTACATTTTTAAAACTATAATGTAGTAAATTATCATTATACTAAACTACAAGGTATCAAAATACAAATCGTCTCGTAGCCAATAGCACCAGCAAGCAATGTCCAGTAGGTGGAAGTCCGCCGAGCACCATATCCACGGCCAACTTTGAATCACTCTCCACAAGAAGACGCTGCTCCCCTTCCTCCACTGCCGCCTGGACAGCAAAATAAATCGCACGAAGTTCAGCCTGGAGGGACGAAACTACCTCTGTTCTGTACAAAGCCTTCCACCTAACCTCCCCCACACCACCAGTTGCATACGACAATACCAGAGCCAACCTCATCCACAGATGCATCAGTCTGGGCCAGGATTCCATAATATATACATGTAAGCATGCACGCACGCCCATACACCTGATCGTTCCCTCTGAAATTTCCCAGAATGCATTAGCCTGATATTGAGCATAAAGAATGCCATTGACAAATTGCTTTATTTGATATCAAAGAGAGACTTAAGAGAACAATAGAGATTATGGTAAAAATGGAAAACCAATATATTCTGTAAAATAGGTCCTTTTGAATGGAGCTCAAACTTAGATCATTGTTTCAAAAATCACATTCCTTAACCAAATGAGGTTATCTTACAACTAAAAGATGAATATTGCTACTTATCAAAGACCCAACATGAAACATTCATGCGCTTAGAACGAACTTGCATAACATTCCTTGCTTTTTAACTTTAGATCAAGTCTGCTGCAAACTTCAGGTTGGACTTTGGACAACTTTGCCATATCAGTCAATTTTGTCAACTGATGATCTTTAGTTGAGATAAACATAACTCTTATTTGATGTACTTGCTGTCTTCTCATCATAGGAAAGATGGCTGTGAACCAACAGCCTGCGCATTGCCCAAGGAATAACTAAATCTATATGTGTATTGCTGTTACCAGGTTGGCCGTTGTGACCATGGCCGGACTGGCAGCTGAAGGTCTGAAATATGACAAGGTTATTGGTCAATCAGCAGATTTGTTCACCCTCCAGGTGACATTATTCATATCATTGTTCTTTTTGCCATATTATGCATTAGTTCCTACAACTTAAAATATTTCATTAACATTGTCAATTTCCTTTCAGCGGTTTATAAATAGGAGCAAACCACAGATAAGCAAAGAGCAACAACAGAATCTTACTAGATGGGCTGTAAGTAATCTCGTGTAATATGTTACAAGTTACGACACATGAAAATGAGTAGTGATTGGTGTACATGGACAGGTGACATGCCACCTATCGGTTGTCAAAGTATCGATTCTTTTATCTATCTCATTGGTAATGACCTACCGATCCACTACCGATGGGATAGATGAAGATATCGGTATCTCACTACCGATATCTTCATCTATCCTATCGATAGTAGGCTACCAATAGAATAGATGAAGATATAAGTAGTTGGCTACCGATAGGTGACATGTACACGAATCTTTATTCCATGAAAATATATGATCCTATTGTTCATTTGTTTTTGGGACTTCTGAATCCCGATGCAGGTGTTGCTTGCTGGATCGCTCCTGAAAAACAATGCAACAGTTCACGAATCGCTTATGTCTGCAATGTCCAAAAAGGCTAGCGTGTTGGAATGCATTGAAGCAATAGAAAATACAGCATAAGACTTTGCTTGTTCACCAAAATTGCGACAATTGTCTTCGCCCTTTCTTGCAAGAACAAAAACAAGTTATATGAGGAGGCTTGACAAACAAAGCCACTCTTATTCAAGCTTAATACACTACTTCCATTCCTGGAGACTCGTCTGGTCCCAAGTTCTGACAGTCAATCTTTATAGCCTGTTGTACATTGCAAGCAAGTCTCTCAGTTTCTTTGCTTCAGGCTCTAGTTTGTCAAAGCTCCTCGACTCCGGCATTCTCCATCGCCAGTTTCCCAGCTGTGAAAGAAAGAATGACATTAGGATCTTATCTGATATTTACACAGCGAGCACCAGGGAGTCATCACATGCAGCAGGCATTCCTATGGTATGGCCCTCAAGCCATCAGATTTTCTATTCTGTACTATATGCCCAGTGAAAGTTCGTTTTCCAAGTTTAAAGTAATCTATGCCTGGACCTGGCCCAGAAGCACTGGGACATCAAACATTTACCTTCAGAACTACTCAGAAAACTGCATCTATAGATAATAGTGCTAAACTTTCAAAAAGGGTGATGATTTCTTCAGTCTACCAATTACACAATCACACAGGTTCAAGATAATGAACACAGCGTTCAGAAAAGACTCATTACTGGGAGAAATTGCTAAATAATTCATTCATAAGATTGACACCCAACCTGAGTAGCTGGAGTATTCATCCTGGCAGAACTCCCTAAAGCAAGGACGTCTTGCATGGGAATAATAGCAGTTCGAGCAACAGAAGTTAGGGCTACATGTATCATTGCCCATGAGATATTTGTATCGTTGGCTGTCTGAAGATACTTCTGTACCTATAAAACAACTTTTATTGGAGTCGTCTAAATTGACATCATAACTAAGTGCTTAGCTAATATACTGCTTATTAAACAGAGAATAACATAGAAAGAAGCACTGATGATGTCATCTAATGAGGCAGGAGTTAATCACTTACATTACACTTCTCATCCTGATTCAGGTTCTCCCACCATCCTAAAACCTGGAACAAATCACGCAGCAATTAAACAACCTGCAGTATACCTCATAAGAGGATATGAAATGACTACAATCACATGAAAGGATTGTGGGCAAGCAGATATCACTAGCTGATACTAGTAAAGTCCATATGCATGGATTAGGAAGTCCAACCGTATCATTATCGTGGGTTCCGGTGTACACAACTTGATCTTGTTCATGATTGTGAAGCAAATGGGGATTATCCTGACCACCTCCAAAAGCTGTAGCAAAGAACATATTGCAGAGAATTTTATATTTCGAGGAATGTACTCCCTGAATGGATAGTCCTACGGTACTTGTGATTCATTACCAAACTGCAGAACAGCCATTCCAGGAGCCGCAATAGCTTTCCTCAACTGAACAACATCTTCTGTTATCACCCCCTTCATAAAAATAGGCAGCAAAAGATTTGAAATAGTAATATGAAGGTAAGACTAATTCATTCTTATCACAAAATTAAGGCTTAAAAAGCACTGTCTTTTAACATCTGAAATGTACCAAATCCTCAGCAATTATACTGATTCTTCCAACAGCTTTGAAAATTGCATCAAAGAGAGCTTTCCCAGGACCAGCCTACTGCCGATTAGATAACAAGTTCATTTTAGTTTAAGTCTCATAAAGAACGTCAATTTTTAGTTTATACTTTATACTACACTCACCTTCCACCTTCCCAACATGGCTACATTTGATTCTGCAAGTTAAGAATTTTGATGATTTAGTCATTGCATGACAACTGTTTTTCCTGTAATCTAACAGTATACAAGATATGCGGATACAGTATTCAAATTTGTTCACTGCCATATGCAATCTCATAGGTAACTTGTTCTTCATACCTGAAGGTACAGCCCAGAATCCAGCAAAGCCTCTAAAATGGTCTATCCGGAATTCATCATAAAGATCAAGTGCACGGTTTATCCTTTGGACCCACCATGCAAATCCATTTTCCTCCATAGCTCTCCAATCATATAGAGGACTTTTGTACACATAATAGGCAGAAGAGTATGTCAAGGATAGCTAAAGAAAATCAAGAAACATAGTTAACCAGTAAAAAGAATAGTCAAAATCAAAGTTCTGTGTCTTCCCTAAAATTCTATGCAGATCTTTTTTTCTTAACAAAGCAATGACTAAAGGTATAAAGTTTCACAATCAGCTATAGCCTATAGGCAGCTACAGTATTTCATAGTTTCCTTATAACAAAGAGATCACGACGCAATCAGAAAAATAAAGAAACTTTCAAATTTGTAGAGAGGGGAACCGATTCATAGATGTTGCGCTAGCTGTCCTATTATCATACTATATAGTGAATTGTCGAACTTACCAATACAAAATTGGACAAGTGCCTAAGAACCATGAGAAGGTTATGTATAGCAACTATGGATATGAATCAGCAAGAGCATTTCCTTCTAAATGAAGCATCCATTATATCAACATTGTTGTTCTTGAAGAACTAAAGCTAACTCATATAATGTTAAGGATCTTGGCATGTGTTCATTTTTTTTTATCAAAATATGATTATGATAATTGTGCTGAATTGAATGTGCCAAAATCCTGTGCTGAGGATAGATTGATAAGTTACATTTGACCACACGAATTCGATGCTATTCAAGTGAAAGGAAACAAACCAGATCCAGGGCAAATTCAATTTGAAGTTTATTCAGGTCCAGTTATACAAATTTTAATTTCGCCATCATTAAAATGGAAATCATGCAAACTGCAGAATTAACCTTTAACAAGTAAGGGATCTCAAGCTAATAAAAATGTAAATTTGACATCTCGTGCAGATGGAATCAGTGCGCAAGGAGATTGGCCAGATTGAAGAACTGCATTTAAACAAATTCAAATCACCAAGAAACAAAACAAGGAAGCATTGAGTAGCCTTTGATCAGTACTGCGCAAGATCTACCAGCATTTTACAGCCCCAAAAAGATCTGAAAGGATATTGCTAAAGAGTCAAATCCAAACCAGGAATTGTTCCAAACTCCCAATGATCCTGACCATATTCTATCCATTTTGTGTTCTAAAATGTGGCTGTGGATTCAAAATGCTTTGCACAAGATACATGCCAACTATATCCAAACTGTTCAAACAAAAATCGTCCAAAGTTTCACGCGGATATTGCATATAAATCTTTCTTTGGCTTTAATTATTCAGAATTGGCAGACATACATGCCATTCATCAGGTTCAGGCAGGTTAAAGTTGTGTTAATTAAAACCCAACTTACTCTACAGTGCCTTGGACGTGCAATTTGGAAACTATTTTCCTTATTAGATTACAAGGAATGACAAGGTAATAAGTAATTGCTTGTTAATTCTTATTTATATGCATCAAGCAGATTAGATGTTGACAAAGATGAATAGAGGAGACTCAGGACAAATAAATGAGCAAAATTGACCTGCCCCATAGCTGACCAGTCTCACTGAAGGCGTCAGGGGGAACCCCACTAACAAGCGTTGGAAAACCACTCCTGTCCTGCCATACAAAAAATGAAAAGTGTTGATGGGAGGTCTAGAGTATTAAAGAAAATTGGATAAAATAGACATGGAGGTACATTGATGAATTCCCTAATAAGAAGCGCACCAGCAGAAAGTATCTTCTATTTGCCCAAACATCTGCACTATGATGACCTACATAAATAGGCATGTCACCCATTATCTTGATTCCCAACTCTTGAGCATAGCTACGAACTTTCTGCCATTGCCTTTGGAATAAAAATTGTTGAGCTATAAATAAGTCTATCTGCAATACAGAGGATGCAATAGACAAATTAGTGGTTCCTTTTTCTGTGTAATGAGTAAATTAGTTATTGCTATTGATATGTCTAAAAACTAGCCAATGAGATGTTCCCACTGAAAGACACAAGATATCCTATGGCAAAGATAAGAGCTGCTTACAAAATCTTTCTGGCTTTGATATGTTTCTTCCAAGGCCCCCAGATGACGACCTTTTAAAGGTTCAGGCCACTCATTCCAGGTGAATGTATTTATGCTGTGGTCAATAGCAGCAAAAAGAGCTGCATCTTCAAGCCAACCTAGACAGGTACTTAATTGGTAAGAACAGAAACAAAATGGAACTCATTTTTACAAGTAAAGAACGGAGATAAAGATACCACAGACAAATTTTAGAATCTCACATGTGGAGCATATTACACAAGGGATGACATCTTTAAGAATATAAATGACAACCATTAGTCTCCATATACAAGACACATGGTGCAAACTTTAAAGCAACACCTTTTGTTGCTTAGCAAGTTTATAGATAATGAGGAAATCAGCTAGACTGAATTGATTTGCAGCACAATCATAGGCTAGGGGACTTAGAGCAAATAAAATTAGAAGATAAAAACAAGCAGGTACTTGTACTTTGTGTCTAAAGCACTTGAAAGCATCAAATTGAGGTCCATATCATCAAAGAGGCCTTCTCATACAAAAGGAATGAAAAAGCATGGAAGCTTGCTATAAACAATAGACATGTGCCAAGTGGGACATATAAGAAATTTCAGGAACGACCCAAGGGCATGAGCATCTAATAAAGGAAATGTTTGGTAGCTGAGAGCATTGTGTTAAAAGTAATTCACAGGAGGTGATCCTTCCAAAGAGCCGCTTCTTGAAAGCGAGTGGGACTTTCTGATGTTTGATTGAAAATTGATCATAACTGGGCATCCCAACGAAGTGGAAACTTTGAAGGGTACATGCTAGCCATATGTACACGCAAAACCAATAATAAGTGGAGATAACCCATGAATATGATGACTAATTTGTGGGATTCATGGAGTTCCCTGTATGAACATTTAGCAAGAGCAGCACATGCTTAAAATTGAATCCTGCTGGATATGGGGCACCCTGTAACAGAAAACTGTTCACAACTCTGTATCTTCTCTCAAATAGAGTCAAAAGAATTAACTTGAGTTGAAAGTTACCTAAAAAAAACAATTTATTGATTTGGACTGACAATGATCAAAAGGTATTGGCACAAATCAAAGTTTATTTTCCATTCAAATATTGAAATAGAGGTTTAGATCACATTTCAGTTCTTAGAAAATTAGCATCAAATTTCACTTGAACCAATCAAGTGTGCAGAGATTTGAGATGACAGACCAAATAATGAACAGTGATTTTTAAGAGAATCAATTCTAACAATCACACCTCCCCAACAAGGTATCCAATTACAGAGCAGGAACCAGTAATCAAAGAACTGAACAGCATGAAAGCAAGCAAGATGCATTCCTCCACTGATTGTCTTAAAAGAAACTATATATTTCTTCATGAGATGTATGTATAAGCATTGCTGCAAAACAATCTAATCATCTAAAGCAACGACTGACATGCTGAGTTCACTACAAGCAGAAAACTGTAAAGAAATGTTTTTTCCTCCAAAACTCAGTCAAATGAATACAATCATTGCTCAAAACGAATATACTCGCCTGAAATTTGAGGATCTTTGCGAAAGTCCTCAAGCTGCTGTTTAAGTTCTCCCTGGCATTGAATTAACCTCTTTGCAGCCTAACATGAAAGAATTAGGGCATCACATCCATTGGTACAAAAATTGACACAAGTAAATAGCTTCTAATTCCCACTAGAGGATAAAGAAAGATACATAACCATAAGCAAGGTAATTACGTATCCTCAATCACGCGCATGTTAAGGGAAATTATTCATGATAAGCATGTAGCATAAATTGATCATAAGCATATAATTGATACTTCACCTTGAAATGAAACAATGTAAAAGGTCTCTTTGCATTTGCGTACTTACTATTGTTAATAAAGGATCCTTGATACCAGCAACAATCGTGAAATCCACATGCTCCATACTCCTAACAATAATGCACAAAATTTGCACAATTACACAGTAAGCTCTTCACAAGTACATTGGCCATCTCAAGCAGTATGGCATCTCACATTGGTTTTGGAAGTTCCTCTTCCTTCAATAATCCATCCTTCACCAATTCTTCCAAAGAAATTAGAAGTGTGTTACCACAATTTGCATCCTGCAAAGAGCGCCAAATTCTGGTTTTATCTTGGAGAGTGACGGCGCTGAGTTTCTAAACCAAGACAAAAGTAGCGAAAGACATAACAAAACACAACAAGATTGCAAAACTGATGCCTAAGTCATTCGATAGGCTATCATAATAAGAAGAACCTCAATATTGCGAGGTACAGGTCATGGTATACATGCATATGACATGACGATATCAGCAAGAAGTCCTCACCCTGTACCAGTAAGTACTAGCAAATATGAATATGATATCAATCTTACACATTTTAATAGGAAACTATATGTCTGCATCTCCTAGATATCAATCTTTGCAATTGTTACCAACAAACGCCACAACGTGAGATCATTCTCATGATTCAGGAAAGGTTTTGCTTGTTGTCCTTTCAAGTTTATATGGAATCTGCTTGCAGAAAAGGTTTTATATATAGCCAAGCATTATCCCGCCTCATGCGATTTCTTGATTCAAGAAGCTAAATCATCGGATTTCTATGGATTTGGTTCCTAAAGCTCCAAATTTACCTGGCCCGCATAAGGCGATCCATCTTCCCTGGCCTTTCTCCCTGGAGGAACAAGCGGAAGTACCTGCAAGGAAGCAACTCTATATCATTACTCATTCGAAGCCATGAGAACAACAAGTCGCATCGCATGGGAAACGTGGAAGAATCCAAATACGATAACCGGACAAAAGCATCGTATATATCATCCATACCTAACCAAAAATTAAACGGTTTCCGAAGATCCACCGACACACTCCACAAGAACTTAAACGACGAAAAGAAGAAAGAAATCAAAGAACTCAGGAGACCTGCCAAACGGAGCATCCGGCGGAATGGAGCCAATCCAAGAACCGAATAGCCTCTTCACCCAGATCCCCGATGCGATGCGGACCCGGGAGGGAGCTCGGGTGCAGCAGCACCCCCGCCCGCCTCCGCGCGCCCGGATCTACCGCCGGGAACCACGTCCCGTAGTCCTCCGGCAGGTCCTCCCCCACCAGCACGCCCGCTTCCGCCATCACCGCGACAGGAATTCGACGACAGAGTCGTCGTCGCCGGTGGAGGCGGCTCTGGTCGCCCAATCCAAGAACAAGGTTCCGAGAGGAGCTCGAAAAGGCCTCGGCCCTAAAGGAGTTAACGGACGAGAAGGCGAAGGGTTCGCGATAGATGCTTAAAAAAGATGTGGAGATCGCCATCTCGAATGAGAGAGACCGAGAGATGAGGGCCTCCCGACGACGGTTTATACTTCACTTCACAAATAGGGAGGTACGGTGAATCGCAGTGAACGTAACATTTTTATATCCGATCGGTAAATTCTGGCTTAGATTTAACGGTTTATCCATAAAAAAAAATCAAAAAAATTCTCGAAAACATGCTAGGACTTAAAAAGAAATCAAAAGCCATATTTTGTTAGTTTCTAAATATTACAATTTGATTACAAATTAAAGCTGCAGTGCAGTGGGCGTCAAGAAAGGTCCAAGAACTCCTATGGATATATGTATATGAGCTTTAATTACTAGAGTCTAACAAAGAAGATGGTGAGATCAGGGCCGTTGTTGCCCTCCGGGCTGAGCATGTAGAACGTCTCGGAGTCGCGAGAGCCGACGACCTGCTCGAAGCCGGCGCGGACGTAAGCCATCTCGCCGTCGGGGCCCTCTGCATCCGAGCGCCCCGGGAGGACACCGGCGCCCATGGAGACCGCGCGCAAGAGCTCCATCACCAATAAGTCCTCCTCGCTCGCGTCGCGCCGCACGCCGTAGCCGCTCTTCTTGCCGTTTGCGAACATCGTCCAGATGGGCTCGTCCAGGAGCTTGGAGGAGGCGGATGGCCGGTCTTTATGCTGGTGGTGGTGGGGACGCTTCTCGCACTCGAGGGCGATGCGCACCATCCCGGTGCCCATATCGCGTAGTAGTACGTGAGTCTGCATGGCCAGCTCCACGATCAATGTCGGCAGGCACCTTCATTAGGACAGCAAGAACAAGTTAGTTAGACATATCGGGAAACGGCTCATGCTACTTAATTAGTTTCCAGTTCATGTCAAACGTTGTGGAGGAGAGGCCATCGTGCAAACAACGAACTTTTGATACGTACGTACTTGGGGTTTTCCTGGACGCAGAAGTTAACCCGGCCCTTCCGATACCCGAACAGCGTGCCTGTGACCCTCGTGCCAGTGAGGCTCCGACGTGATGACTCCGGCAACCCACCAGGGGCGGCGGGGACCCGGCAAGGCTTGCACCTGGGGGTGAAGATGGGAAGCGTCCGGAACAAGGCCCGGATGAGCCGAAGGAGCCGGGGTGGCTGCCTGGACCGGCGCTTCTTGCTCGGCTCGATCAGTGACCCGGCTGGCCGTGTGAGCATGGTCCGGACTTGCTCCTCGGCTGCCACCTTTGACGACGACGAAGCGAATGAGATGGAGCTCTTCCTCGGTTCCGCCGCCGTGGAGGCGGCGGCGGCGGGGGAGGAGGAGGAGGAGGACATCGGCGTGATTGGAGGAGGAGGAGGAGGAGGAGGAGGGGTGGAGCCATGAGAGAGGAGATGAGAGAGATGGTGGAGCCGAGTTGGTTGGGGTTCGGTTGGGGATTGGTTCGGGGTGTTAGCGGTCAAGAACGCACGGAGATTGGTCAGTTGGACCGAATCCTCTCACCCAGTCACCCGTAACTAAAATTTCGGGTATGGATGCTTTGATTAGATCCAAAAGCTTACCGGATCCCAAAAAAATCCGTTAACCTGAACCTGAGATGCAATGTACTAATTTTAGAATATTACGGATGTTCTTCTTGTTAGGATATCCTTGTCCGATTGGTTGGACAAGAGAGAGTTGAGGTTCTTGATCAACTAAATCAGTCATTCTTGCCATGAGCACTGCTAGTCTGCTGAACAACGAACTTCTTCAAAATATAGTACTTTTGGTTGAAAAAATTGAACTCTTGATATGAATACCTATTTGATGGAAAACATTCAATTCTCAACCACGCCTGTCATATAATGTGAATGGGCCCAAAAGAAGCTCAGGTCTGGGAACAACAACAATCTCAAAGAAATCAATATGCCCAGATAAGAAACCATTAGTACCATCATCACAACTTTCCCAAACCAATAGTTCACATTCAAGAGATGTTCCACATCCAACAAGTATAAGAGACGCTTCTAAAATGGCTCGTTTAGGAAATATGCATACCAGCACATAAGATATATGTATGGATCTGATTTACATGTCTACAATATATGCTTGGAGACCAGTTATTACCAAAAGTAAAATTAGGACCAAAAGAACAAGAAGTTCATGCAGCCAAGTCAATTCCACAAATTACTTACGACCAAAGTAACTTCACAGACAATGCTCAATTATTACACGCAAGAGAGTCTGAGACCCCCATTGAAATGTATACTAGTATTCCTCTTTTGAGGTTATTGAGTAAAGAAAAACTCAACATCAGGATCTGTGCTTGAGGAAAAGAATTCCGAGTAGGCCTAACTTTCTGAATGCTGATATATGAAACAAAAGATAACAGGATTACATTTCCTTGCATTTATACCTCATATTTACAGACTAAAATGCCCTAGATTCTACAAAATTTAGCTCCTACAGCAGCCATTCTTTTCCCTTAATGAACCCTACAGCTTCAGGGCTAATTTAAATAATGCGTGCTATATACACGATACCATGGGTGAAGCATGCTTTTGCTGTAGCAACATTGAACCCTTTGCTGTTATCACCTTCCCAGAACTCAATACCTCTCTGCCTTCCAGTGACCAAAATTGTTTCTGACAATCTTGGTTCACCTTCCGTCGCACAGAGCATGGAGAATAAGAAAAAGGTAAGCCCTGATGCATCATGAATCGGCTCTGTTTGCCATCCTGTCGTCCTTTTGGGCTAAGTTTGCCACTTTTGTGACTGTTGCATTACAAAAGAAGCATCTGTGGCTATTCAAAAGATGCCGGGAAATGCATCCGAGGCAAGACCTGTGATTACAAGGCTCAAACAGTGTATCTGCATCAGAAGCATAACAGATGCAGCAGTAGTTGTCACCTTCAACTTCCTCAGCATTTACAACAGTCGCTCCTCCTTCCATTGAATTCATCCTACTCCCGAGGTAGTTCGAGAACTCCTCAAGCTGTGCTAACTTTGCGAGAGAAGCATCCCCTTTCAATAAACCCCCCTGAAAGACAATGGGATCAAGGGTCAGGGCCACAAACAGTTACCTGCAAAGTACCAAATTTGGCATATTGACAAGCAATATCTCTTCCTAAAATATATTTTTGCACTTTTGGCCACTTCCGTGCATGAAATGACAATAAGATCAAATCAACCACAGTTCTCAAGAATCTAACCCAGTTGTAACCCAAAAGATACTGAAATCCACAATGAATGGTGGTAGGACAGTCCATGCTTGCAAAGACGCGAAGTACATCATTCAGATCTTCATGTCCTGACTCAGAAGTTCCATTGATCAAATTGAGGATAATCCCAACTAGAGGAGCAAGGATCGTACTCCGAGTTGATTTTTCTTGATATTGCCCAGGTCGTCGTAGAGACCTGCAGAAAAGGATATACTTAAAAACTTTACAAACAAACCTAATACAAAAGGAAATATACAGTAGAGTTTCCAGTTCAGAGGTTAAAGAGATCTCCCAACCAACAAATAATAATACTATCTTTCCACTATTAACATTCTCATGCTTTTAAATAAACAATCGCCAAAGAGAATAACTCCTTGAAATCCAACCTTACCATTTAGTTCAACTCAACACCAATGAGATCGAAATAAAATATAGTCGAAGTATGAGGACTGTTCGAGATATGTAATATAAACTCAATAACTTTCAGTTCTCAATCTGTCTTCCTTCACTATCAAAAGCTTTTCAAACCCTTCTATCTGATGTAATCTGTGTCTCCCTTCTTTCATGAACCCATAATACACGTCACCTCACTTGGCACTCTCTCAGTTGTTGTGTTGCAATATCATACCATCTCAATCAATTTACAATTGAATTCCCCTTACCACGGCTATTCTGCACCTCTAATTATTTGTTGGCTCCTTTTTTTTATTTTGATAGAAATCACTACAGTAATCGGCATATGGCCCCATAAAACTTAATGTGTTCGAAGTGAACTTTTTCTGCTCAGGCTTCTACAGTCAAAGGCAAAGATTAAAAAAATCAAACAAAAAATTAAATAAACTCACAGGTCAAAAAACTCGGCATCTGCAACTGAAATTACGCGGTTCAGAATAAAAATAATCAGCTCAGTTAGCCTTCGAAGATTCATGTCAGGTCCAAGAAGGAATGCTTGAGGTATCTCACGCGTACAGAACTCAAGCAGCCGTGTAAGAGAGCAAGAAAGCTCAAAGATGACACTAGATTTCCTTTGCTGCAAGTCCCCAATCTGCAGAAGGGAAAGAAAGTTCATCAGAGGAATTCAACCCAATAAATCACGAAGTAATATAGGACGATGAAAGTAATGGCGACAAACTTAAAACTTCTATGGCATGAGAATGAACGAACAAAAAAAAAACCTTTTAGATAACCAGAAGTTTTCAGACAAGAATACAGATAGTTAGGCAGTGGCCGTTACAAGACTGATGTGCTGGCAATGTAATATTTTAGGCAATACTACATTTTGAGAAACTCCAATCCTCTGCTGCTGAATGATAAAAACATAAACAACAGACACATATATACTTCTGAGTCTTCTATGACCTGTTTAAGATTGGGTTCACTTAGTATTTTAACCTAGATTTATATACCAATACAAAAGCAGCACTTTTTATATTAGAACAAAAGGGATGACTATGCTCAATCGAACAAGTAACCATAAAGGCACAACAACACAATAATTAGTTCGTAGTAGGCAGAAACTTTCACCTGATAATTCTCTTGCATCTCCCGAATGGAAACAGAAAATTCAGTCATCGTCCAACTAAGAGTGTTGAAAAGTCGATTCAGAAAAGAAGAGAATAACTCCTCATCATGGATGCAGACCTCTCGTAGTAAAACCTTCACGCGGCAAAGTGCAAAAGAACAAATTAAACAGAATGAAAATGAACTTTTTTCTTAAGCAAATGACACACACACAAGCATTAGCCTCTAAATGGTTTTCCTAACCTGGAAAAGGACAGACACTGAAGATTCTGAATGCTTTGAGGAACCAAACCCAGAGCCCTTACACAGCCTTGAAAGGATATTTGTTACTAAAATCCAAGATCTGTTATCAAATGCTGACAATAATGATCTTGGAAGTCTCTGAACAGCTTCCTTGTTGTTCTCAAAGGCAACCAAATACTCTTTGTACTGTACTAAAACTTGTATAGATTGAAGAAGGAGATCTTTTATGCCTGCACTAGATACTCGTGCATCATTGAAGTGCTTGACAACGAAGGTAACCTAGAAGAAGAAAGATTCGAGACACTAAGCAACTCCATACGTAATGATGAACTGAGACTATATAACTTAAATCTGCATGAAAATGAGCTATGATACTAAAAAGAAAAAAGGAGAAACTTGCTTCCAATTTCAGATAAGTATACGAGCATCAAACAGCAGAAAACCTCATCTACAATATCGAAAATCTTAGGGCGTGTTTGGATAAGCGGCGATCCGGGGGATGGGCGGATCCATATAAGCCTTATCCACGCGTTTGGATAAGCGGCGGATTCCATTTTCGGCATCCGCTCGTGCGCGGGATCTGCTCCCTTGGGTACCGCGGATAAGCGGCAGATTCCATTTTAGGGCGTGTTTGGATACACGGGATCCGCCGGGATCCCGTGTATCCGGTGCGGATCCCGTGTATCCGGTGAACGCGCGGATCTCGCACCGCGGGATCCAGCGTTTGGGTTCCGCGCGGGTTCCGCACGGATCCCTGAAATTGGAATCCGCCCAAGGGCGGATTCCAATTTCGGCGTCTGCTCGATTTGAGCGGATACCTCCCCGCGGATCCCGCGGTATCCAAACACGCCCTTAGTGAATAGATGTAAATGGAATGGGAGAACATGGCTGCCCAGAAGAGCAGCACCAATGCAAGAATTTCTGTCCGGAGGATTTAATTGATGGATCAAAAATAATTATCAGAGAGCACATTTAATAAAAACTTCCAAAGAGCTAATGGAACTGACCATAAGTTCAACAACTAAAATCTTAACCCATCTGATTTCATATCCGGAAGATGGCATTTGGACTATTTCCTTGCCCTGACAGCTCACTGAGAGGTTAACAAGAGCTAGAATATTCTTCTCAAAAACAAGAGCTAGAATATCAATTTGTTTACCTCTTGAAAGACAGGATATTGATAAGAGAAACACAGGTCTAAGGAACAAAAGGTGGATAAGCAGAAAAGTGATAAGTAAAGAAACTTGGAGGTCTTTAAGAAAAAAATTCAAAAGAGGGCAAAACGTACCGAGGCTAATATCAGACTTAAACATAGAATGCATGACATGTTACAACTGTTAGAATCTTTCTTGGAACCAAGAGTATTACAATCAATGCACAACAGAAATGCCACAAGCAATTCTTCATATAATGGGCATAAGCTTGTTGAAATCCAAAAAAAAAAACACTTTGTAGCTTATTATTCCACACAATTAGACTATGTCAAGGTTTGAGGAGAAAGTTACGGAAAAAAACTAAGAGGAAAAGATTTGAAAAATAGAAATAGTTCATTGCATGACAAATTGAACAAAACACAAGTCAAGTGAGACACAAAAAAGAAAAGGCGATGAACAAACCTACAAGTGCGACTACTTTAGGTGAATTCAGTCTAACACAAAAGATATGTAGAAACGGTGAAGAAATTAAACATAATTTGAGCAAGTGCATAGTGAAGAAGTGCTTCAATGGTGGTATGCATTGGCGTTGTAGTAAGACCATCAATGCCACATGATTTACACAATAAAGAAGCCTCAAGAATGCTATATGAATTATGAAGATAGCAAAGAAAATGTCGAGGTGGGTGCACTACAAACCAGCAAGATAATATGAGAAACTAATAGAGTAGACAAAGCACAGGAATGCGACAGTGGAGGAAACAGTTACAAGTCTGGTTCTAAGATGGTTCCCACGTATGAGATGAAGATCAAAGGTAAATTTCATTGGTTTCCAGAAGCCTGTACAGTGTTAAATGGGTAGGACTCAGTAAAGATGCACATTGTATTCACAAGCCCTGGTCAACCCAACACACTGGCTCAAGTACTTATCAAATCAAAATATGGACAAACTGCATCGCATATCAAACATCATTTGAGTTACTAGATGATCTAAAACAAATCTAAGTTGTCAACCATGGCAATGAATACAGGAAATGACTATAGTACTGTCCGAACCATTTCTGATCTACTTCTTTCCTTGTAAACAATTATTGTAGCAAAGTTTCCTTAAAACGTTCTCAGAGTTCTTTCTTTCATGAAACTTTGGAGCTCCTGGCATAGCAAAATATAGAGTTAAATCAAAAGAACTTTGGAGTATCAAGATACAACTTTTACCATGCTATTCAACTATCACCTTTCCTGTTTCTATAAAAGACCATGCACTGCTGCATTTCCCAAATTAACAAACTCACCATTAATCTATTCACTCAGAAGAAAAGCGAAACCTTGCCATCACGGAGAAATTTATATTTTTCAAGCAATACTGATTTGTATACAAAGGAAAAGTACCGCTCAAAGAGTTAATTACTTTAAAAAATTAAAGACTTATTTCTTAGAAGAGCATAAAAAAAGTAATATTGCTGATGAAAGCAAATGCAAGTAAGCTGAAACGAAAATTCCTGTCCACTAGGAAGTAAAATTCACAGTTAGAACGTACAAATGAAGCAAGCCCCTGCTTGATTAAACTTGCCGATGAAACAAATGGAGGGTCACTCTTCCGCAATGCATGGAAACAATCAACCTGCAATTAATGATAATAGAGCATAGAAATTACAGAGAGCTATAACAAAATCAGAGAATCAAATAGCAAGAAAACTAAGAACCAAAAAAGAGACTATAAATTAAGTGAAGCATAGGAAAATATATACCAGTGATTCCACATAAAATTCAGGTGCGTAAAGGAATAAAGAGTCAGCGTTGCTAATAGACAACAGCAATTGCACAATCCACATGCATGTTGCATACATTCCTCTTTGCTTCCATCGAGAAAATAGAGAGATGCGGTACCTAAAACACATGCAACCAGTGAAACAGGCCAAAACCACTACGCAATATTCATGACATATGAGAACATATAGATTCCAGACACCTTACATTGAACAAGAACACAAAAACTTTAAAAGGATTGCTTGCCAGGCATATCCCTCAAAATACAATCACAGGTCAAGAAATTATTAATTATCGTATTAGAAAAATAAATTGTAAGCGTAGGAACATATGTTTAGAGAGACCATACATACCATGCACATTGCCTAACACAGTCGACTAATTCTTCTCGATAAACAATTCGAGCTTCCTTTAAGCGCTTCACTTGTTCGATGCAGGATTTTTCTCTTATTTGTTTGTCAGTATCATCCAAAAGAGAAATCGATTGAGACTGGTGGGACATGAAGTAGAATGCCTGCAGTAACGTAAGTAGTAACATTACATTAAGTTCTTCAGGGAATCAAAAAGTATAATCGCGAAGCCATATTCGAGCAGCGTAAAACAACATAAAGAAGAACATACAATGGTGAAAGACACCAGATAAAAGCAACCGGGCAAAATAAAGTACTGCAAAGACATCATAGAAGGCAGGACTTGAAAACATGATCTTGAATTAAGAAACCAGAAACAGAAGTTGCACACAAGCTTTGCAAGTTAAAGGATCCATGTCTTACCCATTCACTACGGTTATTTCTATCAAAGCTTTGGAAACCAACAATGAAAATCAGAGAGGACCTCACACTAGCAATTACTCGCCATATTTTCCATGAATAAAGCATTCCGTTAGTGCTTTAAACAAGAAGCCCAAGTCCAACTCAAAGGAGACAACCAAGAAGAGCACTACTCAATCATCAAACTCTTAGTGTACATAATAGCTATCACCACATCCTTCTGAGTGAAGGGGCCTAAGATAGAAACGGCAACACTTGGTATCCATATAAAGTATCTTTTATGCAACCACCATACAAAAAGAGCATAAAGTGTGTTTGATACTAGACCTAAACCGGATTAACTTGGAGCCCTAGCGGATCACAGAAGCCCCAAACAGTCACCGTTTCACAATTCAGTTAGTACATGACATTCCAACCACGCATCCTAAAATTTTATTTGGCAAATTCTTCCCTCACCATGCCTAGTGATCCACGTAAGATTGAACCAACGATTTTCAAGCGGCAGATGTCGTGCGAAAAATTGTCCAGTACAGCACTTGCCACGGCATGGACCATGTCAATGCTCAGTATGATAGGCCATGCTGACACCTGCGATCTACGTCTAATTTGTTTTGGCCTTTAGGAATCCAGCAAACTTCTTCTCTTCTTGGAATCCAGAAACATTCTCCTCCTTTTTAGATATCTAGCAATGTTCTTCAATTATCCAGCAACTTTTCTTAGGAATCCAGCAATTAGCATTCATTCTTTGACAAGGTTCTAGATTTAGCAACTCTATTATGTGTTCTTATGTTTTAGGAAAGTCGGGGAAACAGGATGCCCACGCCCACATTGGAAATCCACGGAGCAGATTTACGCATTAACAAAGCTAACTGAACATGAAGAATGAGAGTAAACTATCTGGCTACCGAAATAACTTTCTGGGACCTATTGCTCTTACAAGACGACGTCTAAAATGACAAAAAATTTGTTATTCTTTTCTTTGGAATATAATGAGATGCTTCCTCCAATTATCTTCGTTAGTGTAAATTAAAAAAACAAGTCTGGCACTTCAGAAAACAGAGGCAAAGAGAAAATCCATAGAAGTAGATGAGTCTACAAAAATAATCAATCAACATTTTAAACTACTTACCTTCCTAAAGATAGGTGCAACACCTAAGTGATACAACAATAGCATAACATCAAGCAGCTCTTCTTCTCTTAATATGTCAGAAGATAACTGAGTCGTCATTGGTATACTTTCCAAATGCTGCAAGGATCGATACCCGAAAACAGTTTCTGACTGGTCACTTGTGCTCGGCTTATGCACAATCTCATCACTCAAACTTTCCGTATTGCACTCTGAAGCAACATGAGCTGATCTTTCTGGTATTGGACTGCAAGAGCCCTTTGAACTTCTAGCTGCATATCTCGCCTTGTCTTTCGATGATCCAAAAGCCTCAGGATCAGATGTCGAACAACAACAAGGCCTCTGCCTTGTAGAATGTGTTACTCTTGAATCCTCATCGTCCATACAGCCTTCATCCCACTTAACTTCTTCTGTTTCCTCATAATGAACAGGTTCAGATTTCAATAGATGATTAAATGATCCTCCAAGCCTAGAAATTCCAGCCCGGTAAGAATCGCTTCTAAGAAATAACGCCACAGGAAAGCTTCTTTTCCCACTCCTGTGAAGAAAACCGACATCAGTTCCAGCAAGCGTTTTAGACCCCTTCGTCAAGAGAGATTTGTCCTCCACAGAAAAACCTTCAGAAAGGAAATGAAGGATTACTGTGTACAGAGAAACAAGTATTGTATTGCTTGAAACACTGGTGGATGTCATCTTGTGGTCTGCACCTTTGACCTTCAATAAAAAATTCTGTAAAAATGTCCTGAACACAGAGCCAGGTAACTGAGGAGGAGACATTGGAGGTATAAAATGTATGACTAGACGACAAAGCTCCCGATGCATCTCCTCAATCTGCAAATCAAACAAGTCCAGTGATTATGACAATCACATCAAGAACTGCAAGATAAAGAAAACTTATCAACTCTTAAGCACACACAAAGGGATATTCTTTCATATTGGTGGAAACTAATCTTCGCATGATAGCATGATACACAAATGCATCCCAGTACAAAGAGGGAACTGTAGACAACATGAAACCATGAAGTGCTAAAAGAATAAAAGTAAACTACTCAGAGTACTCTTAAAAAGCCAGTGCCTTGCAATGTGCATAGTTAAATCCCATGAATGCTCCGACCAGATGGCATATGTTCACTTAAATTGATGTTCTCAACAGAAAGAGAAACCAGATATGGGTATGATCTGCACAGGACTTCATAAAATGAAATAAAAAGGCAAGCATAGCAAGATTTCAGCCAAGGGAGTGCATTTAGGTAGCTGGGTGCCTACAATGCCTAACTAATAGTGGCACCAATTTTATCTAATCTTTCTCGCTTAAACCTCTTAGGGTTGGTTCAACTTCTGCAGCCAGTCCACCAAGCCTTGACTGAGCCATTAAAAGAACGATATTGATATTTGACCAGAAATTGCTTCCATTACATACTGAACCATTGCTTCCACTACATATTGAACCAAGGATGCTGATAGGCCAAAATTAAAATTTATCGATGGGGAATTTATGAGACATCAGACAAGTAATACCATACTCCATGTATGATAAAAAAAAAAATTGAACCGAAAATACCTCAAGAAAAGTTCAGAACCCAAAAGATTCTACCACCTTATATTAGGAACATAAAACATGATAGAGAACAAGAAGAATACCTTAACGAGTGCTCCAGACAATGTTGTCGTAGTCAATATCATGCTACCCTCGGAACCAATGTCCTCACATGACCCAGGCCACCAAACAGATGGGATCATACTACGCAAATCCTGCTTATTCGGAATCTTCCTTGATAAGAAACTTTCAAGACAGGATTCAAAATCTGATGACTTCCACCACAGAATCATAAGTTCTTGCCGTCTAAGAATATGGCAAGCCAGTGCTAAATAAGGGTATGACCCAGTATAGGGGCACTCCACTAAGACAAGTTGGGTGATTTTGCAGCTGCAAGAAAGTGACCTGATGACACTCTGGAATAATGAGCTTGATTCTGGGAACTCAAGAAAAAGGTCGACAACTCTGTCCAGACTCACGTAATCATGTGGTGCTTGTGTTCCAAATACTTCAATCAAGAATGGCACAAGCCTCCCCCATGCTATGTATTCAGCACTCTCATTTGCGTTAATTACTTTAATGAACTCTTCACATATACCATGAGAGACAGGGTTAAAAAGTTCTTCAAGTCGTGCAAATTTCCTCAAGCTTCTTGACTTCTCAAAGTATGCTGAATCAGAATTATCCAGACGCTGCACCTCCAATAGCCTAGACAAGCATTGAAGCAGATAAGTAGCAAATGATGTAGAGTTAGGAGGAGCCTGGATAGGACGAAACCCATTGATAGGGTACTTGAATGGCAGGGATCCGAAGTTCAAATCGCATCGCTCGCCTTCGGACAGAGAAATAGCAGGATAATACCCTAGCCCAGGCCCCATCTTGCGAATCCCATCAAATGCCACCCCAAGACACACCCCATTTCTGTAAAAAGATATCTCAGCAGCATCCAAATCTATGCAACACCCAATAACATCCCCAACAACCCAAGACTGACCATAAGTGTTCGCTTCCTTGTTCCACTTACTCACCCTCTTCCCATCAAATGCGTAAGAATCATCAAAATCTCCCACACCTTTACGATCGGTGAAGGGGCATGAAACAGTGGCCCATCCAAGTTGTTGGACTCCAGAAGTTTCTAAAGTCACCTCGTACATCCACTTCCCTTTCCACAAACATGCATTGGCTCGAGCACTACTAAACACTGCAAAACTCTCTATGGACAACGGTTCTCTCATAATTCTGATATCCCCACAAACACTGGCATTGTCAATGGCAACAATATTTCCATCGGATCCATGATCTGCAACTAACATCCCATTTGTGTTATGACAGTCCGAATTACTATCCCCCAGGAATCTCAATGCCTGGTTCTTTAAAATCAAACGAATGTAATCAACATCGATCGATCTAGCAGGACGATGTGTCAACTTGTGTGGAAAATCAAATATGTGCTCCAGAGTTCGTTCCAATGATTGGTTACCAATGTCATCGCAGTAGGAAATCAAGTGACAATTTTGAGAATTTTCCCTTTTGCCATCCCCAGACAAAAGAACAGCCAACCCTGATGGTAATCCGCCCATCCTGAGGCCGTCTTCAGCCATTAATTCCGCAGAGAAGGGCGATGCCTGTCAAAAAGCGCCCCCCCCTCCCCCCCCCCCTCTAAGCTAAGTGATCGTGAACTACTATTATCTTCTCCCCAAATAGATCCGTTGGTCAGTCCAGGTATATTCCAACTGTCAAACAAGTCAGAAAATAACAACAACAGAAATCACTCACCTCTCGGCGTCAAGAAATGGGGTCAAAATCAAGAAACACAAAAAAGGCGATATTTCCCGTCAAAAAGAATCCAATCGAAACATATCGATCTCAAACAAATAATTCAAAAAATTTAGGATAATAGCCGAACAAGAGCCAAATGCTTTCCAGTTCTAGTCTAATTTGACCCAATTTTCGGCGACTTAAACGAATCGAATGGAAGACGGACTCACAAGCATCCAAAGCCCTCGCAGCTCGTCACCGACGAGGAGAGCTAGGCCTTCATCTCGATGCCTTCTGCGGGCGGCGGAGGAGGCGAGCTAGGGTTTGCGGAAGCCATTGGTGTGAATAAGATGGCGAAGACGGGGTACCGCGAAGGAGATGAGAAATCGAAACGGGAAGAAAGAGAGACGGGAGATTGTCTCGATACCCCGGAGAACGGAAGCCACTGATGTGAGGCACGTCGCACGCGTGTTATCCCTGAGACACAGTCATCCACCGCCCAAATCCCCTCGAGATCGTGTTCGCCCCCTGGTCCTTGATCACGAGCCAAGTTGGCAGCGCGTGACGCTGTCTCACGGAAATCACGGTAGGACCTGTTCCACGAGTTTCACAAGAACACGGGTGACTCCTCTGCCTCGGGCCTCGGGCCTCGGGCCTCGGCCAGCCGGCCAGGGCCGAAGGAGGTCAACTGGCACGAGTCCTTCGATCGTGCGGGCGATGGGGACTGCTGACGTGGCACGCCTCACAGTTCCTTTTGGACTCCCCGCCGGCCCCGGAGCAGAAAAGACGCACGTGCGGGTGTTGTTCCACTCGGCGTTTTCTCGACGCGGTAATCACCATCGTCTCGGTACGAGATATTGGGACTTGAGTCGGGCGACCACTGGGTGGGATTACCGTATCGTTAGGTCCGTGGCTGATCATGGATTATTAGGAACGTTGATGAGAGAGTGACATCCCATACAACGGATGCTAACCGTGGAAAAATGTTCACAAAGGTGTGGGGGGCCATGCGAATCACGTAACGGTCATGGGGCCAGGGAAGAGGTTCTATGATTCGAATATTCCGGCGGCGAGTGGCAAAAGATCGTCAATTTCCAGGATATATTATAATTGCCAGCACGTCGGATCCGGAATCATGTTTGGGCTTGGGCCGTGTTTGGGCAGTACCCATAAAAAAGGTTGTAGCCAGCCTTGGGCCAACGAGCATCATGCCGGCCCTCACATTTACGGCTAATCTGTTTGCCTGCCCTCAGATTTACAGCCAATCTGTTTGCCTAACAACATCTTCAGCGTATCATTGGATTTAATACTTTCCTCTCGTCACTTGAGCAGCATGCACCGGGTCACGCTACGGAATCTATGACTTGCTATATCAAGTGCATTTTAGTTTTATCCAATTGGGTGTTTTGTACTCGTTTTAGAATCAGGTAATGCATTGTCGGAACTCCCTTTTGTCCTTTCACGACCGGATTTGGCACCGGATATAGCCTCCACCCTCGTTACAAACCCCGGGCCTACCCTAAATCTACCCTCCACCCTTATTGGCCAACAACAAGTGATACCGTGTTGGTGGCCAACCAGACCTCATTGGCCTCCACCCTTGTTATAATCCGGTCGCCGAACAGCCCCTCTATGTGAAAGGATTGTGCTTAGTTTTTATGTCTTTAATAACCGGATAAGGGTTGGGCCCTTCCTCACATGTAAAGTACAATGGCTTCCATCCACTAAGCCCCTTTTTTGGCGTATAAGTACCCATATATATTTGCTGATTTCCACTTTTCATGCTGTTGATTTACATGTCGATCGAGATTTGAAGTGCCACGACTGAGTTTGTTGCGTTGTGCTCTATTTCCACCTTTGGACCGTTGATTTACAATATGACGGTCAAGATTTTACAATGTTGCGATAGAGTGTGTTGCGCTATATTATATATTTTATGTGTGGGAGTGTATACTATCAGAAAACTTTAGGGTCCGTTTGGATTAATGATAGGGTAAGTTTGTATATTGGATAAAGTAAAAGTTATGCGAGCATTAAAGATAGTTACGTAAGATTATGGATAAAGTGTTTGAATGCATAAATGGGGTTTATGCATACTTATCCTCAATCCAAACGGGCCCTTAATAATAAGGGTATAATAGATGGGCCCTGTTTATATGTAAAATACAATGGCTTTCATCCTCCGAGCCCCTTTCTTTTGACATATATGTAGATCTCATTATATCTCTTAACCTATGTTTGGTTGGGGTTAAGAAATTGGGTTAAGGGGGTTACCCTCATTTTTACACCAAATATCAAAACAATGATTACGGGGTTACTACTATTTCACCTATCACATTCCTCTCTACTTTTTATTACCCCCATTTTTTACCCTCACTTTTTCTAACCCCATATTCCCCTTAACCCCCTTAACCCCACTTTTCCTTAACCCCGTACCAAACGGAGGCTGAAGATTTCCGCATTTCGATCGTTGATCTACAACCCGATGGTCGAGATTTTGCAATACAATGATTGGGTGTGTTGCGGGACACTCCACGTGTGATATATACCGGGTTATTATGATAGAAAACGGAAAATTTTAATATTGGGATAGGGGAGGGGCCCGTTCTAGTAAAATACAATGGCTTTTATCAGCTGAGCTATATGAGAGTTTTTTTCTTTTAAAATCCATTCCACTTTCAAATTTACAAAACCAATCCACTTTTATGTTTGTTTACATGATAAGTCAATTTTATTTTTTTAGGACAAAAATGCCCCTCCTTCATTCTCTCTCCCGCCGCCCTCGCTCTCTCTCTCCCACTCGACCTCGCTCTCTCTCCCAGATCCAGCGCCACCGCCATGAATGTGCCCTTCCTCCATTCTCTCTCCGGCCGGCGTTGCTCTCTCTCCCCCCCGACCTCGCTCTCTCTCCCAGATCCAGCGCCGCCATGGATGTGCCCTTCCTCCATTCTCTCTCCCGCCGGCCTCGCTCTCTCTCCCAGATCCAGCGCCGCCATGGATGGAGTCTCTCAGGTCCAGGAGTCGTGCCGGCCGTCATCCTCTGCCCCGGCTCAACATCGATCTTGAGGATCCTCAGGCTCGATCTTGAGGACATCGGTGCCGGGATGAGATCGAGGGAGCTCAAGCTCGATGATGTCCAAGCTGGGAGGAAGTTGAGGAAGCTCGAGCTCGATCTTGAAGATGTCGACGCCGGGATGAAGTCGAGGGAGCTCGAGCCTGATCTTGCGAAGGTCGGCGCCGGGATGATGTCGAAGGATCTCAAGCTCGAAAATGTCAGCGCCGGGATGATGTCAAGCTAGCAGATGTGTAGATGTTTTGGACCACCGACGACGGAATAGAGCTGATGACCTTGGTGACCACGGCGACATCGGTCTCGACATCCGAGGTGAAGCTTCGACCTCTGTTTTATCGGAGTCCTCGACGACCTCGGCAACTACCGGACGAACCCCGACCCTAGCACAGTCGGTGACCTCGGAGAAGCCCAACCTCAGCAACCTTGGCAAAGACCGACCTCGGAGCCTTCGGCGACCTCGACGATCTAGGAAAAACCCAACGTCTGCGGAGGCCGACCTTGGAACCCTCGGCGCCCTCGACGACCCCGGCGAGGCAGAGGAGATCTGGAACGAAGCAGGGGACCCCGCCGAGGTAGAGGACAAAGCAGGGGACCCCGCCGAGGCAGAGGAGATCCGGAACGGTGGCGGTTGTTGGAGGTGGATCACGGCGAACGCAGGCTTGATTGAGGCGTCCGCACGCGACCCTCGACGTCGCCCTCGCCCTCGCCGTCGACCTCGCCCTCGGCCTCGGCCTCGGCCTCTCTCTCTCCACCCGAGGTGCGGCGCATGGATCGCTGGAGTGAGTACTCCGTGGCATGCCACGGAGTGAGAGAGTATGTACTCTCTCTTCATGCATGCCACAGAGTGAACTCCTCTCTCTTCATGCATGCCACCTGCGTGCTCAGCGATCCATGCGCCGCCCGAAAGGAGGGGATCATGGGTGGATAAGGAGGTAGGTCGCCTGCCACTGCCCACGTGCGGACGCTCGACGACGACGAGCGTTGGAAGGAGGGGCTGGGGAAGGTGGGGAGCGCCGGAAGGAGGGGTTGGGGAGGGTGGGGATGGAGGGGTCACGGCTATTAGCTTAGGAGGAAGGATATTTTTGTCCTAAAAAAAAAGATTTTGACTTATCACGTAAATAAACACAAAAATGTACTGATTTTATAAATTCGAAAGTAAAATGGATTTTTTTATAAAAAAACTCGCTATATGATGAATCTGATAGTTTATATGTAAATATGAAAAGTCTAGTGATCCGACGGTCAGGATTTTGCTGTGGTGAGATTCGTTGTGTTGCGTCTATTAATTACGATTTGTATGTAGAGAAGACACTCGGACGGAAAATGGAAAACTTTAATACCGGGATAAGGGGTGGGCCCCTCCTCACCACGGCTCCCAGACACCTTTGTAACAAACCGGCTCACGTGTCGCGTTTGCCTCGCACCTTGTCCAGAGACGACAGTATACCTGGTGAGCTCACCTACAAATAACCCTCTCTCTCTCCCCCCTCTGTTTTCCCTTCCCCCTTCAAATTCGAAAGAGGCCGCGTTCCCTTCACGCAGACCTCGACCCTAGTTGTCCACGCCATCCTCCATCTAAACCCTAACCCTAGATCTCCTCGTCATACCGTATGAGGCGGCCCAAGGCGGGTTCGGCAGCCAGCAAGAAGAAGGGGCTGGCCAAAAAGGACGAAGGCAGCAGTGGGGAAGCGGTCGCGCCAGCGCCAGCGCCGGCACCAGCAGCCGCTGAAGGTCGCGTCACCCGGAAGTCGACGAGGAAGGTTACTAAGAGCGCCGCTGTATCCTCGCCGAGAGCGAAGCGGGCGAAGCGGGCGAAGACCGCGGCCGCTCCGAAGCCCAAACCGGAGCCCGAGTATTTCGGCGAGACGAGGAACCTGGTTCGACTCACCATTTCCTTTAGGTTTCTTTTCCTTATATTTTCGCGTTGGTTTGCGGTCCTATAGATGTTTAGGGTTTCTTTAGCGTGGAATAGGTGGAATATTGGCGAATTTGATGTCGAAATATGCTACTTGTGTCCGGATGCGTGTATATTGTAGGACGGGATTTGTTTATCCTGTGGAATTTGGATTTTTTGGTTCTTGTTTTCCTCCTATTTAGCTAATAATAATGACCTTGCAATCACACGGACTTTTTTATTTTTTAAACCTCTTAAGTTTTATCTCTCAAACTTATCTTCCGAGTACTAAATTATTTCCAACTTCTTGATATTGTGATTCTTCATGACCTAGCTCTATTATTGCAAGTTTCACATTGGATGTGTTGTTGTACATTTTTCCTTTGTTTCAATTGTCTTCTTCAGATTTTCTTAATGTGACATTGTGCTGCATCTGGCTGAATCTCAGTTTCTGGTTTGTAGGAGGATCTCTGGCAAGCAGCATTTCCCGTGGGAACTGAGGTTGGATTGGAGATTCTTTTTGGATACTCCTTGTGGTTATTCTTGAAGCTATGACTAATAAAATCATCTACATCTCTTTAAGATCTCAGCTATCAAACTGATAGCCACCAACTTTTGGTTTATTGTGGCTGATGACTTCTTTGGTATCATTGATTCTCACAAGAGCTCTTTGTTTATTATAATGGCAGTGGGAAAACATGGATAAGATTCTGGAGATCAATTGGAACTTTTTAAACCTGGAGGTACTAGAATACGATTCTTTTGAATTTTCATCCTTGGAACAAATTCATCCTAATGACTTGATCTTTTTTTCCCTCAATTTTTGTTAAGCAGAAAGCGTTAGAGGAGGGTGGAGAACTCCATGGAAAGACAGTTTACTTGTTTGGCTGTACTGAGCGTAAGTGGGCTACTTAGTGTGTACATACATCATACTGTTTGTTGCTTCCTTTATTTCTAGTTATATGTTCATAGAACTGTCGAGGTTAAATAGGTATGGTTGCCCTTATTGATGTGAACGTTTTTCAAGCTACTTCTATTATCCATAAACTCTGCATTCAGTTTCTTTTTGTGTATATCCCTTACACATTGTGTTCAGTTGGTTGCTTAATACTTTTCCAGCTTATAATTTGTGTGCTCATTTAATTATGCTATTATTACCATCCAATCACTCTTTATTCTTTTATGCTTTGCAGCACAGCTGCTGGTTGTAAATGGGGAGCAGAAGGTCACACTTATCCCTATTGTGGTGGCGGTGAGATAGTCCAGCATTTCTACTCTTTTTCCTCTCCTACTGCGATCAATTTTGGAAAAAAATAAGTGGTTTTTGTCTATATACCCTTCCAAATGGTGATATTTGTCTCAATACCCCTCTAAAGTTTGAAATTGTCTCTATACCCTTACAATATAGACAATTTCAAACTTTAGAGTGGTATTGAGACAAATATCACCATTTGGAAGGGTAATGTAAAGCATAATCTCAAAAAATAAATTGGCTCATTGTCCTGTAAGCCGAAACATTTATGAATCCCTTTGGAGGCATCAAAAGGATTTGTTAGTCCAGCACCATAATTCTTTAACTCATGTTGTTCTGGTATTCGCAATTCTTGAATGAATTATACATTGTTCTGGTATCCGTGTTTCTTGAATGAATTATACATACATCAACTGCACTTCTGTCCATAATAGTCCCAAACTGTAACCATTGTTTTATTTTACGCTTAGTACGTTCAAGTAAAACAAGATATTTGCTTAACTTAAAGTGGCACCACAGGTTATTAAACTGGGTTAGATCGCTTGGAATAAACATGCGACTGCTCCTGAAAGTGCCCACTTCTATCCTGAATATGTCCTTTAAGCCATAGACTGATTCGAACATCTCTGGAAACATTTTTGGCCTTAAATACTATAAGATTGTCTGGGTAACTCATTTATGAGTGTCTTAATGGATATATATACTGGTATATAAAGAATGGGTGGTGTCTATCAAGTCACTCCTTGCAGAGAATATTATTGTATCACTTCATGCCTAGAAAGCAGGGACACGGACACGAGACAAATAAGATATGACAAAGACACGCCGACATGGCTATTTTTGTAAAATGCAGGACATGACAAGGCCATGACACATAGAAAAGAAACTTTTTAATGTCATATGTACAAGAATATATCATGGAAAGATATATGACTAAATAAAGTATAAAAATTATGTACTTTTTCTCTTAAAAGTTGATAGTGACCATCGATCAATGCATCAATTTGGCATTATTTGCCGGACCTTAAGATTCTAAGGTTAGGGCTTTAAATTGTGCAAGAAGGGAAAGAACATGAGTCACTTTTAAATCTGGTGTTGTCTCTAGACTTCACACCTAGTAGAGAAGACGACATGGGTTGTGTTGTTGTGCATCCATAGTTTGTCTGTCCCATGATGGACCTTAAAAAGAAAAGAAGACATGCTGGGATCTTAGTATATTCGGCATTGTAAGAGTGGGAGAGCCTATGACCTAACTTTCACATGCTGAAGCTAGGCATGTGCTCTGCAATACAAATAAAAAGGCAGCAAAAGCCAGTTAGCTGATCAAAATTCAAGGAGCCAAGTCTTAAACACTTGTAAGAGCATAGTCTTCAAGCGCTTGGAGTGGACTGCGCTCTTATGAGTGTTTGCCTGGGTCGTGGGTCGAATTGGCATGTGGTACCAGGATGAGCGCGGGGTGTGGTACTTTCTTCTGTACGCAGTACGATGAAGGTAGACGTAGTTGGTGTGCTAAATTGGGTTGTAGTTAGTTGGTTCACTAAATCGGGTCGTGGTTTGCTTTACAACACTCTTCGGATGGCTTTCATGGTTTGGTATAGTTTTGCCTATTGTTAGTAATTGGCGCATATTGTCCTATATCGTCGGCATCTAAGGTAAAAATATGGTATTGGGTCATTTCCAAGTCCAATTTAAGACCTCTTCTTGGTTGGGTGGGCAACAAGGACGAATCTCTCAGGAGGCACCTAAGGTTGGCTGAAATCGTCCAATATTCCAAGGCTTCCTGGAAAGATGAATTTGTTTGGAAAGTAGCAATTTGTATCTTCCAAGTCTCCTATTTAAAAATCAATTTGTTTGGGAACCACCAATCTACAACAATCTTTATAGGAGAGATCATGCAACCCTTATCTCTTTATAGAATAGCTGTAGCCCCTCTACGGAAAATGGCAGCCTCATAACTGGATTACCCTCGTTGGGAAAGTGGCAGCCTCTATTCTATATGGGATCGCTCTTGATGGTGATCTGGTTCGCGCCCCTGGTAACCCTGCTTGAGACTTCGTTTATGTGATAGTCAACATTTACAGGAAATGGATAATTCAGTTTATAGTTTATGTATAATATGGCAATAAAAGATTATATTATATATAGCAAGTTCTGTATTAAACTACCATTTAGACATGACAATGTCCTGATGATTGTTAAAAAAAAGGATACATTAACAAGTCCTATACAACCAGCAAGAATGAACACAGAGTTTCCAATGTTCATAAAGCCACAGCGAATAATAAGGAAAACTTGGTTGTCATAAATATACAACTGGGGTTGTCAACGAGTTAATATGGAGCATGCTGGGTCCTGTTCGCTATCAGCTCGCTAAGTATAGAGCTCAAATTCAGCTCATTATCATCTCATTGTCGTTCCGAGCAAGTTAAAATAGAGCTGACATTGATATCAAGCTGTAACTGACATAGAAAGAGGAGGGATGTTAGATAGGTGGCTTCTGGTCTTGCTGATGCTCATCGTTGTAAGAAATAATGATTGTGTCAACATGCTGATGTGAATCAAGCTAGAACCAGCTCAAATTTGATTGGTTCAAGTTGAGTTAGCTCTAATTTGGATCGACTCAAGTTGAGAAACACAAGCTAGGGTTTTCACTTTTTATCACAAGGAGAAGCCAGAGTTAAGAATCTTGGGGGTAGAGACTTGTGAGGACTTTAGGAGTGTGACTAGGGTTTTCTATGATCCTTAAGAATAAAGCAAACCTTTTATAGTAAGGCTCAAGCCGCTTAACGATCTTACTGTTTATATCAAGATCTAATGGGCGAGATCTCTAACTAAGATTTCACAGAAATAATTTAGAAAAGTCACTCTACAAAGATAGATACCATTAATGAATTCAATAAATACACGTTAATGAAGAAATATTTATCGAGCTGGATCGAGCCGATACAGATTGAGCTAACCTCTTCTTCGTTATGAGGTCGATAAAGCTTGTTATAATAACAATCAACCTGCTATCGATCTCGGGATCAAGCTGGTAATAGATGATATTTAGGTTGTGGGCTGGATTGCAGACCCTATGTAGAACCAAATTGGTTCACCCCCTTGCTGAGCCATTCGACCCTATTTGAACCTGCCCACGTGGCTTGCCCTTGTAGTTATAGCTCCTAAATGTTTAATAGTTGTCCCATATCCATTTAACTATCCAAATATAATGGTTTGCTGCTAAGTGCCTTCATTGTACATTGTTCTTCATACTTTCTATGTTTATGCTAATTGCCTTTAGCATGCTCACTTTTTCTAATAGAATGGAGTATGGCAGTTTGCTTCCAAGTTCACATGAAGATTCCGTTTATGGACATATACCCATGGCGGGAGATGTCCAATATGGATGCCGCGCAGAGCATAATCATCTACCATACAGTTGCACTTAAGATCAATACGCTAATCTTGAAAATAGTCATAAATCATGTCCACTGATCCTTAATTATGTTTTGATCTGATGCTTTAGAGGTTTATATAAGTTGCTATCCTTTAATATTGCTCTGCACTTGTGATTGTTGGTTAGTTTACTGGTGCCTTATGTTTCGGCTTTCATCTGCAGGTGGCCTCACCTATCCCTCCATCTGACAAAATAGGCATAAAATCTGTGCAAAAGGAAACTGAAGAAATATTACCAATGAAGGCAATGAAGATGGATTGGGTGCCGTATGTTCCACTAGAAAACAGGTGTGGTTTACACATAGATGCAGCTGTTTCTTTTTAGTACAGACTGATGTTACATGAGATGTCCTTGGTTAGATGTGCTCCCTAATTGACTTTTACTCGGTTTGCAGGCAAAGTCAAGTGGATCGATTGACTACTAAAATTTTCACCATGGGCTGTACTCAGAGAAGGTACTGTTTGACTGTCGATGTTATTTTGCTTCCCTAAATGTTTATCGCATTTTGGGACTGTATGCTGTAATACACAAATATTCGTCATAGTTGTTCTGTGGATTGTATTGAAATGATAGGATTCCCTCTTTGTTATCTTTGTGTTTTTTTGGGAGGTAATGACATGGAACCCTTGTCTGATAGAGGAAAGATTCTTGTCATAACATTATCATAGTTGATTAAACAGGATGGTCCATTTTTGGCTTTTTTGTATATGCTCCTTCGCTCATCTTTTGGCTGGAACCACTGACGGGCATATCCTTTGAGATCTAGATTCAAGTCTAACCTGTTATCATGACTACATCATTTTTCTGGCTAGGCATGGCGAAAGTGTTTAGGCATGAGTGTTAAGTTTTATCAATATTGTCCAGATGATTTTGTAGATATTGAAGACATTAATATGAATTGATAAGTGTCAAAATACATATGGTTATATAATTGGGTGTCGAAATTCATGCTTGATTTCTAAATTAGTTGATGAAAAGGATATAACCATGTTACTAAATATTGGAGAGGTCGAAAGCTACAAGGAAGGAGGTTGTGGAGCATTCTAGGGAAGCAACAAGGAGATTGCTTTCACTGGCTTTTTCTAACAGAGAAATTGCCATATATCAGTAGCGCTTCTCTCTCATAACTGAAGTTCCATCTATAACTGCCGTCTTATAACACTTCCACTCTAGGAATGGAAAGATCAGAGGAAAGTTCGTTAGGAGATTGCTTTCACTGGCTTTTTCCTACAGAGAAATTGCCATATATCGGTAGTGCTTCTCTCTCATAACTGAAGTACCATCTATAACTGCCGTCTTCCACTCTAGGAATGGATAGACCAGAGGAAAGTTCCTTACCAATACCAATACCATAAGCTGATCCAGCTCCAGACAGTTGCTTGTGCATAATATACGAAGAGTAATTCAGAAACAGAGGAGAGAGAACTGTTTATGGAAAGTACAGGAATCAATCGATGGGATTACCTTCTACAGGGAATGTACCAGCTACCGGGTACTTGAGCTCCTAGGAGTAAAAAGATATGTTGATAATTTGGAGGCTATTTAGTAGCATATGAGACGCAGTTTCTGTTGAAAGAGAGATGCTAGACTATTAGATAGTGGACGGTAGCACAAGGTTTAATTTTGCTGGAAAACGTGTGTTATGTCTTGAGGTGTAAGCATCAGTTTGTACATAGTTAATGTTTTTGGTGTGACCATAGATAGCTTAAGCCTCTTGGGAAACCCATGAGCTGTTTGGTGTCAATTTGATTTAGAATGAGCGTTAGGGATGGAGATGATTGTGCTTGCGGAGACGTTTGTTGTTAGTTGCTACGAATTCTGGCTTTTAATTTTGATGACTTGATTATTGCAATTTCAGAAAGCTCTAGAGATCTTTTCTGGTTATACTTCCCGGATAAAATAAATTTGATGACTTGATTATTGCAATTTCAGAAAACTCAAGAGATCTTTTCTGGTTATACTTCCTGTATAAAACATGCAAGGGCCTTTACCTTACATGAATTGGGCTGGTAATCAAGTTGCTCTTGCCTTACATTAATTGCCCTTAGAACGATCTTTGATGTGCAACCAGTGTTGAAGTTTTATTAAGGCCTAAATGGAAATGAAAATTGCTTGCTGTAGCTGGATTTCAAGAGTGATTTTCTATGAAGATTGGAGTAGTTTTGATGCTGAAATATCTTAAGGGCGAGATAGCAGATTTTTGTCGTCGTTTCTAGCTATGAAAAGAATAAAGCTTTGGGCAATTTAACTATTTCTTTGCGTTGTTTTTCTCCATTTAGGAAAAATCTTTTGGTATGTGTACCTTCATATGTACCATTTTGTTAAAAACCGAATTTGCATCAGCACATTGACTGATTTAGAAATGAAAGTTAGACATTCATGCCCATGTGTTGCCAAGTTAGGTATGGTCTCTCAACCAATTTTGGGGGGACTTCTGGTTGGAGATTTTCAAATCTTAGTAAGCAACAATGTTTCTCGATTGCATTTTTATCATGAATTACATGTTCTCTTAGTATTATGTTTATGGAATTTTTTTTACACCTTTTTGTTCAGTTAGATGGAGGTCAGTCATCTCTTGATCTTCACTCGAGTGTATTACCTAGACATGTTACATATAGATTTCTATTGTTAACACCATGTTAGAAATTTATCTGAAAACCCCCATCCTTGGTCTTGGTCTTGGTCTTGGTCTATGGTAACTAGTTCCTTATGCTTTTGGGCTTGTAAACCTCCCTTTCATTTGTTTTTTTATATGTTTTGGCATCTTAGTTTATGTATTGATGATGTAATGGTCTGAGGACTTTTTCCATAAGCTCACTTGGATTTGAAGTTACCGTGATTGAAGTATACAATTGAATAAAGAAAGATTGGTGCCGTATGCTTTGCTTTGTGATTAATTCATTGGTAGGCTAAAGTTCTGATCGTTTATTGCGATGGAAGCATTTAGTGGACTCATCTAGGGGTGGTGTTAAATGCTTAACATTTTGGTAATTGATAAAAAAATATGCACCCTTCAAGTTGTATTTTAAGAATAAGCCTGACAGAGCAAAAGTGAACAATAATAGTGGTAAAGGAAGAAAGAGGAAGGTAGCTTTTCTCTCATTTCCAACAGACAACAGAGTGTCCCAAGTTTGAAAGGCTTTCATATGCGGTGTTTCTCTTTATCCAAGTTCTTTGTTGCATCTGCTTGAAGTTTTTTTTTTTTTGAAGTTTTGCTAGTATTTTTTGGTGACTAAGGGGCTGTTTGGATACCGCGGATCCGCGGGATCCGCGGTATCCAGGGGACGGAATCCACGGGAGCGGAAAATGAGATCCGCCCTTGGGCGGATCCCATTTTCAGGGATCCGCTCCGGCGGATGAGCGGGATCCGGCGGATGCCAACGGACCCTAAGTGATTCGTTTATACCTGATTAAGCTACTGAATGTTTGCTTAAACTACCAGTTACTGATGGACATTTTACCCATGACATTTTTTTTCTTGGGAATGGCTTTAAACTTTAGATTCTTCTTTTTTCATACCCACTTATGTAGTCGATGATTTGTTGACTGTGCATTGCTTTCCCTCTCTTTGTTTTAACATCTCAAGGTCTCCTCTTCATTTGGCTATATATTCCTTTTTGCAGATCTGCACTCAAACATTTGAAGATTGATCGCATCAAGAAATACGACTATTGCCTTCCATGTGGGTTCTTTATCATATGTTAAGGTTTTCTTTTGCTACATATAAATGGGGTATTTTCATTTGGTAAGCAACAGTTTAGATTTTTTTGCGTTGAAAGGCCTCTCATAGTGTTTCCTCTAGTAATGTGCTCACTAAATGCACATCCAAGGACCGTTTGAGTTTCTTTCTTGCAGAACATTGTGCGTTTGATAACTTTTGGTACTAGTTTTTGGTTTTAGCGCTAGTGATTGCAGGCGAGTTTAATGTATGCAGTCAAATATAAGTTTAACAATGATCTTTAAACCTGTTGCCTTATGTTAATTATCTCTATTACATGTTTTAAATTACTCGGTAATTGTCAGGTTAATTTCTAGTTTCAATTTTATATCTTTTCATGAATATTTTGATGTTGTGTTTTGGTCATGTTTTTGTTTCCCCCCTCTACGGCAAGGGCACAAAGGAGAGTAAGATTCGTACCTAAGAATGCAAGGTTGAACCTAGGAGAAGAGGAGATGAGTTATTGAACATAACCATAGCAATGCTTTTGGTCACTACAGCTACGTGGATGATGACATGTCCACAGCGATCAGGAAGAACAAGATGCATGATCTCTGAAGCAGTTATAATTTTGCTTGGAATTTGTGGACCTAATTTGATGACATTACACGTTTGCAGAAAGCCTGGATTGCTATAGAATGATTAATCAAATCTGGTTACTTGAAAGATGCTGACAAGCTGCTTTGTATTTCATCAATCTTGGGCCTAATTACCAGCTAGTCAATGATCTCCTCCTTTTCTACTAGCACTTCAATCTCTAGAAATGGAGTTCAAAGGGCATCCTGACCAATCTGAGATATAGCTATTGTGGGATGAGTATTTAGAATGAATCAAAACTAGTTTGGACCAGTATGCTTGGTCTATATAGTTATTTGTAATTTTGTTGAAATAATAAAAACTGCAATCAGGTGTTGAATGAGTCAAATCAGGTCTTGCCAAAATGGTGTTCAGTAAATTGGGATATTATAGGTTGAAATTTGTGCTGTTTTAGATTCTGTGAAGCTAATTGTTTGTCATCTTCTCCTCCTTTTTTCAGATATTCTTACCAAGAGTTGATAACAATTGCTTGTGAAAATTATAAGACTCGCTTGGATGGATTATTTAGAGCAATTTTCCATGCTTCATCTCATGGATTGAGTAACAATTTCATAACGATTACCTGAAAACATTGCATATTCAACCGTCTTGCAAATGTATTTTGGTGAAGATGACTCCATAAGAGCTTGCTTGAGCTGTCACAGGCTATTTGTGGACCTTGGATCAAACACTTTCTTCCTAGTGAGAAATAAGAGCTGTTTGAATACAATGTAACTTTCATGACATCTGTTTTTAGGTTTGTCTGAATCAGTTTAGTTGGGGATCAAAGTGTGTTTTTGATATTTAATTCTTGTGATCCTGTCAAAAATATCCAGTTAGTTGTTAGAATAAGTTTATAAATCATTGTCTATCGCTCATAGTGCTTTTGGCACTGGAAAGAATATCATGATGATTGAATGCGACATGAAGGGACCATGTCTTTTCCTCTAACTCTAGCTGCTAAGTTGGTGATGGGATACTTGATTTCTTGGCAGATTTTCAGCCATTGACTGCTGACGAAGATGAAAACGACACTGTTGTCAACATCATGTTTCCCTTGGAACCTCCTGTAAGATAATAACTTGTGTCGATTTATGCTATTATTCTCCTTGCAATTGTTTTCATTTCTCCTTCCAAAGTCTAGAATTTCATATGGTTTGTAAATGAGTCCAGTTTCCAAGGAACAATTGTTCTGCTTCTGAAAATTCCATCATCTTGTTTTATAGTGAATATTGTAGCTGTCAATTTACATTGTCTGGAATATTTTACAATCTATAAAAAAAAATCCCAATGTTTCAGTTATGTGAGATCAGTTATATTGTACATCATTGTAAAATGAAGTCAATTTATTCTAACTACAGAGGTTGCTTCTTCTTAACTTGAGGCCATGTTTAATTGTCACTGTTTTTTACAAATGTAAGTTTTGTAGTAAATGCAACAATTAGATTCACCAAAAGTAGGGCCTGCTTTTCTGTCAAAACTTTTGCCAGATTTTAGGAACTACTGGAATGTGAAAACTAGTTTCATCCAAACCAGCTGAAATTCTAGGTTTCTAAAACAAAGGCAGGTTTTGACCTCTTTTTTTTAACCATGGGTAGGAACAGCTACTGCCTAAAATTGTGTTTTGGAAGCTGCAGCTGCTGCACCTCTTTTTAAAGAGGTGCCCCTTATAGGATAAATGCTCTTTTAGTCAAAATTCTTGCACAAATTAAAGATAGAGAGGGTTCTCCAAATGAAAATCTGAAAACTTGATTTTTCTATTATTAAGTAACTCCATTCTGTTCCACTATTAACTTTGTGGTCCTTTGTGGAACTAGTTTTGACCATTTCTGTTTTTCAGGTTGTCTGTGATTTCGACTGGGAGCTAGATGATGTTGATGTACTTACCATCCCTTTTGCGATTCTTTTTATTGATATGTGTATTGGAGAGCATTAAAGATAGTGTTTGTACTCCTAACACCTTGTTGCTACTTGGGAAGCACCTGCTTCCAAGCATGCTTCAAAGCTTCATTAGGTCTGCCTCATTCTGAAAATTGCTTTTGCAATCTGCAGGAGTTTACGAATGATCTAATTAAGGAAGAGGCATTGCCGGAGGACCAAAAGGATGTGTTTGTGGTATTCTTATTGTGGACATGAAGCACTGCATTACATTATTTATTCTCTTTCATTTCTTCTCCCCATTTCGTTTTTCCATTACTGGGTGGATGCCCCTGATCCCAGGATTCTAGCAACCACTAGAAATTGATATACTGTTTCTTCATCACTGAATGACAAACTTGATGTGCATTCTTATTGCCAACTGTGACATCTGAATTCTGTTTCATTAGGAGCACATCAAGGAGCAGGTCAGGACTAGAAAAAAAGCACAGCGTGAGGTATGTGGATGATTGCTTTTAGGTTATGTTTCTTCCTGGAGACTGGTGGTTTTAAACATTCTAACGCCTGGTTATGATAAACTTGTAGGCAAGGGAAGCAAGAAAGAAAGCTATTGAAGATATGGATCCAGAGACAAGAGCTGCATTCGAGAATATGCGGTTCTACAAGTTCTATCCTGTGCAGACACCGGATACACCCGATATTAGTGCAGTAAAGGTGCATCTTTTTTCCTTCATTTGGTTCTTTCTGTGAACTTGCAGAAAATGCTGACCTCTTGGCAGATGATATTAGAATTTATCACAGCCTCGACACAGCAAATATTTCAGTGAACTCTCTAGGACCAAATGTGCTTTGGTATTTGTATACTGCTTTTCCCCCTGAAAAACTTGAGGTTATCTTTGTCGTGCAGGTGGCGTTCATAAATAGGTACTATGGAAAGGCTCATGTCGTTCTGTAACGAGAAAGAATTGACTATTGGATAAAATTCTTTTATGAGTTCTCTTGGTAAAGGTCCTCGTGGTGGTTTTTGCTGGGGAGACGTCGGAAACCAAAATTTTTGATACCCGACATGATGGATGTCAGTTAGCAAAAACATGTACCAAATGTCTATTCGGCAGCAACAGTGTCAATCATTTTCGTTCCTTCAAACATTTTACTGTATTAGCCTAGTGACCAGTCAGTTTAATTGTCTTCGTTTGTTGGCACCTTCCTTTCCCTTGGGATGATATTTTCCCACTTGGAAGAGATGGGGGTGGGGATTTAGCTCAGAAATATGAGTCTGTAAAAGGAATTTCTGAGAAAAATCTTCATGATGTAAGTTTTGAATTAGAAGTCATCAATCACCTTGCTAGGCAATATGCCTTGCAATGCCCTTTTGCCTTAGCTTCAGTCCATCTGTTAGTTATCTGTCTACTTGCTATGTAGCTGTTCTATGGGCTTTACCCTTTTGCATATCCTATTGGTTTCTGTTTTATTATTGTTTCATGCAGAAGTTAAACCCAGTGATCATGGTTTGGTGACCCAACCCACACTGTTAATATGCTGGAAACCAGCGAGCTTTGGCCACTCGGTTTTGTTTGCTCCGAGTGGATTTGAGCATGTCAATGATTAATCAAATGTGACTGCTGATATGTTCTACCTATAGCTCCTTTATTATTATCATTAGAGGTGATATGCTTTCATGATTTTGCCTACTACCTAAATCATTCCTATGTAACCATCATGTCTAGTAAACCATGTTGCTCAATAGATTGTTTGCTATTTGTGTTGGGAAAACTGGAGGTGAGTCAGATCATCCAGAACCCACTTTCGATGGCAAACACAAGACAAGAGAGAGAGCAAGAAAAGAGAAAGCATACACACAAGAACACATCAGGATTTACGTGGAAAACCACTCGGCAAAATACCGAGAGTAAAAACCACGGGCGAAGGAGGAGGGTTTCATTATGAATCAAGGAGTACAAAGCTTTTCATCTAGAGGAGAACAAGACCTCTCTCTCTAGGGTTTTCGTTTTCAGAAAAGCATAGTTAGGGTTACACACCAATCTTATTTATATCCTCTAATTAATTCACACTTGGATTAATTTGGACCCTTAAATTTTTCTCGGATTTCGCAAAGGATCGATCTTCTTGGAGAGAAGGATCGATCCTTTTATTCCGTAGAATTGGTCGCCCCGACAAAGATCGATCCTCTAGAGCATGAGGATCGATCATCCAAAACAGGCACTCTGTTATGGGAAAAATCACCTGAGAGGATCGATCCTTATAAGGCATAGGATCGATCCTTCAAACTGGGTTCTCTGTCATGGGAAAAATCACCTGAGAGGATCGATCCTTATAGGGAATAGGATCGATCCTTCAAACTGGGTTCTCTGTCATAGGAAGAGGATCGATCCTTTCCAAGCAAAGGATCGATCCTTTGTCTTCCTACACCTTGTTTGTCTCCTTCTTCTCCATCTTTCGCCGTACCCAGTTGCTTCGATCAACTGGGTTTGTTTGTTGAGGCCTTATGAGGAGAGAACCCCAACAAACTCCCCCTTCTCGACTCAGGAGGACTCCATTCTAGCTATTTCCCTGCATAGCTGGAGCTTTTCCTTTGGCAGCGGCTTAGTCATCATATCTGACGGGTTTTCGTATGTATGGATTTTCTAGATCTGCAACTGCTTCTCTTCAAGTGTTTCACGAATCCAGTGATATCTGACATCAATATGCTTGGACCTCGCGTGAAAACTTGAGTTCTTTGACAAATGGATGGCACTCTGACTGTCACAGTAAACTGTGTAGACATCTTGCTTTAAACCAAGTTTCATAGTAAACTTCTTCATCCAGATCATTTCTTTGCAGACCTCTGTAGCAGCAATGAATTTGGCCTCTGTGGTTGACAAAGCTACACACTTCTGCAGTCTCGATTGCCATGCAACTGCACCTCCTGCGAATGTAATCAAGTAGCCTGACACCGACTTTCTTGTATCTACATCCCCAGCCATATCGGCATCTGTGTAGCCATCTAGCACAGGTTGTCTACCTCCAAAGCATAGACAGAGTTTAGAGGTTCATCGAAGATACCTGAATATCCACTTTGCTGCTTCCCAATGTTCACATTCTGAATTTGAGATGAATCTGCTAACAACTCCAACAGCGTGTACTATATCAGGCCTCGTGCACACCATCGCATACATCAGACTTTCCATAGCTGATGCATATGGAATTCGGCTCATCTCCTCCTTGCTTTCATCATCCTTGGGACTCTGCTCCTTGTTCAGTCTGTGATGAGCTGCGAGCGGTGTTCCGACAGGCTTTGCATCAGTCATTCGAAAGCGTCCCAATACCCTTTCGATGTACTCCTCCTGTGACATCCATAGCTTCTTCAAGCCTCTGTCACGGATGATCTTCATCCCTAAGATCTTCCTCGCATGTCCCAAATCCTTCATAGCAAAGGATTTGTTCATCTCCTGTTTCAGCTTATGTATCTTCTTCTTGTCCTTTCCAACAATAAACATGTCATCAACATAAAGAAGAAGAATGAGAAAGTCAGAGTCATCAAACCTCTGGTTATAGACACAGTGATCCGAGGTCATCCTTTGGTATCCATGTTGAAGCATGAAGGAATCAAATTTCTTGTACCATTGTCTCAGTGTTTGCTTGAGACCATACAAACTTTTCTTCAATCGGCATACCAAGTTCTACTTTCCTCTAACTTTGAAACCTTCAGGCTGCTCCATGTAAATCTCCTCTTCCAAATCCCCATGAAGGAAAGCAGTTTTCACATCTAGTTGTTCGATCTCTAAGTCCAAACTAGCAGCTAGCCCAAGAATTACTCTGATAGAGGACATTTTAACAACAGGAGAAAATATTTCTTCGAAATCAATACCTGCTCTTTGTTGAAATCCTTTCACTACCAATCTAGCTTTATACCTTGACTGGTTGGACTTCTCTTCCGCCTTCAGTCTGAACACCCACTTGTTCTTCAGTGCCCTTCTCCCCTTTGGCAGCTCTACCAACTCATATGTTGTGTTCTCATGCAGTGATTTCATCTCCTCTTGCATGGCTTTCATCCACTCGCCTTTCTTCTTACTATTGACAGCTTCTTCATAGCACTCAGGCTCTCCCCCGTCTGTCAGTAAAGTATACTGCGAGGCTGGATATCTGATAGATGGTACTGGAATTCTGGAAGAGCGACGTAACTGAGGTTCAGGTGGTACTGGTGAGGCTGTTTGATTATGTTGCACTACATCTTCATCTCCGTCAGTTTCAGCTTCTTCCTGCTCAGGCTCTCCTGGTGTAGACTGATCCTCTCCCCCGTCATCAACATGATTAGAGGGTAGTTCTAGAGATAGGGGATTGTCTATCCCTGTTGGAGTCGGAGGCTCTTGATGTGACTTCCCTGCATCTCGTACATGTAGGTCCTCTGAAAAGACTACATCTCGACTCCTTATTAACTTTCCCGCTACTGGATCCCATAGTCTGTATCCAAGTTCATCTTCTGCATAGCCCAAGAATATGCAATGCTTCGCTTTCTGATCTAGCTTGGTTCTATCCACCTTCGGTATGTGTACTGAGGCCTTACAACCGAAGATTCTTAGATGTGCATAAGAAACTTCTTTATTCTTTCAGACTTGTTCCGGGATACTGACATCCAGTGGGATTGATGGGGACATGTTAATTAAATAACATGCTGTCTTAACAGCTTCTCCCCAAAAGTGCTTTGGCAGCTTTGCCATTGACAACAAACTTCGAGTCTTCTCCATAATGGTCCGGTTCATCCTTTCAACTACCCCATTCTGTTGAGGTGTAAGAGAAACTGTCCTCACATGCCTAATGTCATGCTTCCTACAATAGTTTGTAAAGTTCTTGGAGGTGTACTCTCCCCCGTTATCAGTGCGTAGACATTTCAATGATTTTCCAGTCTCACGTTCTACTCTAGCATGAAAGTACTGAAAGGTTTTAAAAGCATCAGACTTATTACTGATTGCATAAACCCATACCTTCCTCGAAGCATCGTCTATGAAGGTGATGAAGTACGCATTGCCGCCTAGGGACTCCACCTCCATAGGTCCACAGATGTCGGAGTGATCAAGCTCCAACATATTTCTTTTCTTTCTAGCAGTAGTTCTGGCAAAAGACACCCTATGCTGTCTTCCAAACAAACAATTATCACAAGGTGTCTGGGGAGTACCTGTGACGTTGGGTAGAATCTTTTTCGTTGCCAGAATCTTCAGCCCCTTTTCACTGATGTGGCCGAGCCTTTTATGCCACAGTAGGGAAGTATCTTTATGCTCCACTGCTAGTACTGAGCCCATCTGTGTAGTCACTCTTGTTCTATAGAGAGAGCAGCACTTCTTACCACTTGCGATCACTAGAGATCCTTTGGTCAGCTTCCAAGCACCGCGACCAAAGCTGGACGTGTATCCTTCATCGTCCAGGCATCCTGGTGAGATCAAGTTGAGGCGAAGGTCGATGATGTGACGAACGTCTTGAAGTACCATCTTCATGCCGGTGTTCGTCACAATGTGAATGTCGCCTCTCCCGATGATCTGCGTCGTATCACCGTTGCCCATCTTCACAGCGCCAAAGTTTCATGCCTTGTAGTTTGTGAAGAATTGCAGATGCGATGTTGCATGGAATGAGGCTCCCGTGTCAACAATCCAGTCCGCATGAGGGGTATCAACAACGTTGATGCAACTCTCCTTGCGGCATCCTAGGATGGTAACATCGCTGTCCAGCTCCACAACAGATGTATCTTTGCCTCCCCCGTTACCTATGACCTTGCCTTCCTGTTGATCCTTTTTCAACTTCCTGCAGTCTCTCTTGAAATGTCCCTTCTTCTTACAGTAGTAGCACTGCACATCTTTTCTGGTCCTTGACTTGCTTCGGGATTTGTATCTATCACCAGAATCCCAGTTCGTTCCTCTGCCTCTGGCGTCAAACTCTGAACGATCTCCAAATTGTCTCTTCTCCACCAGATGTGCTTCTGAGACAGCATCTTCAGTAGTCTTCCTTCTCATCTCATTAGAAAGAAGAGCCGACATGACTTCTTCAATTTCTAATGTCTCCTTCCCATACAGAAGGGTAGTCACCAAGTGCTCGGATGAAGGAGGTAAAGAAGCTAGAAGAAGTAGTGCCTTATCTTCATCTTCTACCTTAATATCCAAGTTGAGTAGCTGACTATGAAGCTTGTTGTATGTGTTGATGTGCTCCATCAGATTGGATCCTTCCTTCATCCTCAGAGTATAAAGTTGTCGTTTGAGAAACAACTTGTTGGTGAGCGACTTGGTCATGAAAAGGCTCTCCAGTTTCAGCCATAGATTCATGGCTCTCTTTTCATTGATCACGTTATACATGATCTCATCTGCCAGGCATAGTCTAATGGTGCTCCTTGCCTTCATACATGTATTCTCTCAGTCTCCATCTATCATACCTTCTGGCTTCTTCCCCTCAAGGGCTCTGTAGGTCCCTTGCTGCACCAAGATATCTTTGACTCTTTCTTGCCATAGACCGAAGTTGGTCTTCCCGTCAAACTTCTCGACATCGAAACGAGAGATTGACGCCTTGCCTGCCATCATGAACGATGTAACCTGGCTCTGGTACCACTTGTTGGGAAAACTGGAGGTGAGTCGGATCACCCAGAACCCACTTCCGATGGCAAACACAAGACAAGAGAGAGAGCAAGAAAAGAGAAAGTACACACACAAGAACACATCAAGATTTACGTGGAAAACCACTCGGCAAAATACCGAGAGTAAAAACCACAGGCGGAGGAGGAGGGTTTCACTATGAATCAAGGAGTACAAAACTTTTCATCTAGAGGAAAACAAGACCTCTCTTTCTAGGGTTTTCGTTTTCAGAAAAGCATAGTTAGAGTTACACACCAACCCTATTTATATCCCCTAATTAATCCACACTCGGATTAATCTGGACCCTTAAATTTTTTCCGGATTCCGCAAAGGATCGATCCTTTCATTCCGTAGAATTGGTCGCCCCGACAAAGATCGATCCTCTAGAGCATGAGAATCGATTATCCAAAACAGGCACTCTGTCATGGGAAAAATCACCTGAGAGGATCGATCCTTCAAACTGGGTTCTTTGTCATGGGAAAAATCACCTGAGAGGATCGATCCTTATAAGGAATAGGATCGATCCTTCAAACTGGGTTCTCTGTCATAGGAAGAGGATCGATCCTTTCCAAGCAGAGGATCGATCCTTTATCTTCCTGCATATTGTTTGTCTCATTCTTCTCATTCTTTCGCCGTACCCAATTGTTTCGATCAACTGAATTTGTTTGTTGAGGCCTCATGAGGAGAGAACCCCAACAAATTGAACTTGGATATCAGTGAGACAAGTAAATCTCTTAACAGATCGCTCTACTCTCACGCGGTTTTTTTATTCTTCGTTTCTCCGCTTTTGGATGTATATTTGTAAATTTGTGTGCCGTGGTACTCGGCTTGCATCAATCATTAGGCATCTCATTAGCTGCTCAACGCTCTTCACTAGTCCTTGGGTAGCATCGAACGAGGCTACTATCAGCAGAAGAATAGCTATTTAACAACCTTTCTAATCTCTCCTTAAGCAAGCGTCTTTCTCTCCTCTTTTATGTATAAATCCAAATCCTTATGCGTACGCGACTCCTTAAAAACAAACAATAGCCCGCTCACTAAACTGTCTAGGGATGGCAATGTGGTGGCTAAATGTGACACTCCATTTGGCTCGTCCTGCCCTAATGGAGTGATTACTGGGTTAATGGGGGCATGTCAAAATAAATGGGGGTGAATCTGTTATACATATGGGACGGAAATGATTATATATATATAAACTCGCCCCGTTAAAAAAATATATAATACATAGGATATTATCAACCTTATAAGGAGCAATAACGGTTAAACCTGCATTAATTCAGATCCCCTAAGTTTCTTTATGTATATTTCCTAAGTTTGCTTTATATAAACCTGCATTAATTCAAATCAACCTAAGTTTTATTAATATTATCTTATGCTAAGACTTATAATATTTTTATATTTTATTAGCTATGTTTTATGGTGGCAGTGAACAAAAAGCTACGACCAACCTTCGAATCCTGGACCACCTACGGGTCAACATAGCCGTCTAATCAGACAAACTATAAGGAGTTTGTTAAAATTTTATATTAGTAATAACTAAAAACTGTGCAATGGGCACAGGTGAGTACTAGTATATTATAAAAAACAAGCTTCAATAAATTGTTGTTATATGTATAAGCTAATCACTTATTGTATCTTAATATGTGGGGGCAAGGGATATGTAATGGGAAAATTTATATGTGTTGTTATATTTAATTAGGAGAAGTCGTACTAGATATGAGATAACTATTTAGATTTTATCTCTTCTTCATGTGTTATTTTTACTTTATGGTCTATATTTAAATTTATGTGAAATTTAGTTCATATATTTATTCCATATTGTGGGTTGCATGAATAGAATATAAGAAATCGGTGAATTTTTTCAATGCGATCAGAGTCTAATGTAAAATGGATTGTGTTTTGTACTCTTGTATTCCAAGTTCAATTTTGAACTATTAATATCTATTTATTGACTTTTTTTCTTAAAAATTTTGTAATGAGATGAGATGAAGCGGAGGAAGGGTCGTGAAATTTTTAAATATGAAAGGGATGGGGCAAGAAAACTACTCCATAATAGGTGCGGGTTTGGATCAAGTTTATTTCAAACAGGACGGACCGGGTGGAAAAAACCCGGCCCAACGCACCTCATAGCCCTCTCTCTAAGACCCTAACCGCCGGTCCGCCACTTCTCGGCAGGACACCGTACCACTATTGTTCTTGGATGCCCTCCAGATCAGCTTACCGCCCATCCCGCAGCTCTTCTTCTATCCGACCCCCTCCGTTGAGTTCTCGCCTATCATGGAATCTCTTGAGCCTGCCTCCCTCTCTGCCCCCCAACTCCTTCCGCATGGTCGACAAGTACTCTCACCCATACTTTCGCTAGATGGACAACGACATAATTAGTATGAATAAAAGGATCAGTAAATCAAACATAAAACTAAGTTGAACATATACTCCCTTCCTCCAATTCTGAGACTCTAACGTTCATCAACAGAAGCTCGAAAAAGCTTCTGCTCACGACACATGTCTAATAAATGCTAATCCGAAAACCAGAACACGGATGAAAGAAGCAGGGTTCTCGGCTTCTCGCAGCATTGCTGTGGGAACGTGGAATAATAGCACCCATACGGCCATACCCATCATCTCTCTACTAGCCCTCACGACACTGGTTTAGGGGGAAAACAAATTTTCTCAGCTTAGGGGGAAAACTGGGATCCTGGCCGTCCGATCCCATCGGACGGCCAGGAACTATTTCGGGGGTTTAAACAGAAATGATAAAAGAACAGCCAATGTTTCTCGACAAAAGCAAAGTCGATTAGATTTCACTGTTTCATAGCTAAATCAATTGCAAGAAATTTGCTCCTGGTCCATTCTACAGAAATGAAGGCTATGCCCACAAGAAGAAAATAGAATAGCATATCTAGCAGTGGCCTCACTGTAGGCCAAATTTGACGATGAACCTATTCTGATTACAGTCCAGCATCTCACTCAAGCTACAATCTATGCTCCTCTCACTCAGAAACCTCTGCCGGAACTCCAAGCTCTTCTTCAGACCATGCCGAAAGAACTCCGGATAATCCGTGACTTCACCAATTCCTCTCCCCATCACCTCAACCAAGAACTTGATTCTGGGATGCAGGGAGTTCTTGATACTCTTGCTTGAGCCTCGGATTGAACAGTATCAACTTACCAACCTGCCTTTCAACAGAGCACTTTCCTGCTTGGTCTGCAAGGACGGCGCAAGGTCGAGGGAGGCCGGGGCGTGGGAGAGGGTGGACGTCGTTAGGGAGGACGGGGCGAGGTCGGCCGGCGCGAGGTCGAGGGAGGCCGGGGCGTGGGAGAGGGCGGACGGCGCTAGGGAGGACGGGGCGAGGTCGAGGGACGGCTCGAGGGAAGCCGGGGCGGCGGTAGCGAGGGTCGGGTCTCGAGTGGATACGGGAGGGGAGGGGAGGAGAGGAGGGGGTGGGGGGGTTTAAACCCCCGAAATAGTTCCTGGCCGTCCGATCCCATCGGATGGCCAAGATCCCAGTTTTCCCTCTAAGATGAGAAAACTTATTTTCCCCCTAAAATTCCTCTATATATATATATATATATATATATATATATATATATATATATATATACACTACTCGACACTACTCATGCATGGCTCTGATACCAAAGTAACGGAAGGGGTATTTTTCAGAAGATCTTATCTCAAGGAGACTGGCGCTCGATGCTGCCGATCCTTTTGAAGGGATCGGAAGGTAGAACTGAACTATGAAAGTTCCAGCCTTCGGATAAGCGTTCCAAAAATTACCCAACCAAAGTAATAAGAAGAAGAAGATACTTACAAAGGCTTAGCTATATTCCACTGGTTCTTGATTACAAGGGGAAGAGAGGTTACAAGAGGAGAGTGGGTGAAAACCAGCGTACTGAACTCAGACGAGTTCTTCCTCTTATATAGAGGTACAAGCCTTCAAGGCTAAGTAAAGCTACATTATTGAGAGAATATTTCTCTTTCAATCATATATATATATATATATATATATATATATATATATATATATATATATATATATATATATATATATACTGTCTATGGTGTCATTCGCTACGTACTATGTAAATTTGCGTGCATACATATTATATACAAACATACGATGTCGTGGTATTCCCATAGAGGTGAATGAGAGGGCGGATTGGCTTCCGCGTCAGGCACGGATTGTTGCGAATTCTATGTCTGATAATAATCATGATCTTAGGTGTGTTGCCCTAGTTAGTCATAGAGAGCAAAGTTGGAGGAGAATGCATGACTTATTGACCAATCAAGAGCAACATGTTCGTCACTCAGTTGAACTTGAATATACTCAAATTTCTTCATGAATCGCTCTTTGTTCAGGTTTAGGTGCTCTAGGTCTAAATGATATTATGCATGCTAGCTTGTGATGCAACTTTGAGTGCATCTCACTTAGTTAAGTTTAGATAGATGTTGTGGGTCTAAATAACGCTTTGTGATGCAACTTTGCATGGTGATTTGAGTACTCAAGTAATCAACGCAGACCGTGTACGTTCACTTACTAATTAAGTTTTTTTTTTTTTAATAGTTAAGCACGGCTTGGGCGGGGGGGGGGGGGGGGAGTACCGGCTGGGGGTGAGAGAAACGAACCATCGAACTCGGGTCCTTCACAGGACACCCAAGCTGTCATATCAGACAAGCTAAGGGAGGTTGGTTCTTACTAATTAAGTGGATTACCCATTTGTTTTGATAATATTTATCTCGTATATCTTATAAATAGTGGCGGAACCAGGATGAGACTTAAGAGGGGGCGAAATCTTGACCAAATTTTTTTTCTTTTAAATAATGCAAAAGGTACTTTAAAATTACAATGTCGAACATTAAGGAATAAAAATAATACAAATATTAAAATATATGTACCGTACGTACTAGTACTATGTGTTGTGATTGAGAGGTAGAAGTTGGATCCTACGCTTTTATCTTTTTTTAAAACGTTGCAAAATGACTTCGTTCTCAATAGTTTCAAAAATTTCGCGCTCGATATATACTACCATGCAATCATTGATCCAATCATCTCCCATCTTATTACGCAAAATCAGACTTGATAATTTTCATCGAAAAGAAGACTTTCTCAATAGTCGCAGTCACGACTGATAAGACCAATACCAACCCAATAAAAAAATAAATCAATGGAAATAGAATATTTTTTCTAATCTCAACCATCTTCACAGTAAGACTTCAAATATCTTGAAGTCCAGAAAAATCATCATTTCTACTAACATCTCTAATGTAGATGTTAAGTTGATCTCTAAGGATCATATGATCAGCTGCTTTGAAAAAAACTTAAAGGAGGGAGAGAGATCAGAAGGGGGCCAAAATGCTACTTCAACATTGCCCAAGATCGATCAATAACAAATCAATCAAAACAGTAGGCAAATAGGACCGGCGACGACGACCGCGCTCCCCCTGACGGTGAACGCACCGCTTGATTCATCAATATTGACACCAGCTAACTTAGGTGAAGCGATAGGGCTGATGAACTTCGCCATCACATCGGCGACGTTCCCCTGTGAGCTGCTCAACAGGGAGGGCGCCTCATTCATGATCGTCTCGCTTAACGCCTTCCACGATGGCATTGACCTTGTCAGGGTTGATGTCGGGCAGAATGTCGCCGATGCCCTTGTTCATGTCGTCGGGCAGCTGAATGTTTGGGATCTTGATTGCGATGCCACCAGAGGGAGAGCTGGCGACCGCCGCCATGGGGGGCAAGGACGACGTCGTGATGGATATGTTTAACAGCGTTCACCTTGTCAGCGTTGATGCCGGATAGAATGTTGCTGGTGACCTTGTTCACATCCGAAAACTCGATGCCGGAGGGGGCTCCAACGACCGCCGCCGTTGGGGGGACGAAGCTCTTGATTTCAGAGGCAATGGCGGGGGTGAGGCTAGCCGTGAGGTCCGGTTCGGGCGATTGGCCTGGCGCGGGGGAGTTGATTAAGAAGTCGAAGAAACCCGCCAGCATGGAGCCGTCATCACCGGCCGAGCTCGAGGCAGTGATCACAAGGAAGATGGCGACGATGGAAGCGAGCCGGAGGGCCATTGCGACGGAGAAGATGGATGGATGTTGGATGGTAAATGACTCCACTTGGGCCCCGGGGGGTTCTGGCGTTGCCGGGGGACCCTCGTTCCGCCACTTCTAATAGACATGTAATATGGCTTAATTATTTCTTTCTCCTAATATCTATTATATAAAAAAAACATTTTATGAGTTATCATCCGAGTCATAAATCTATACATACGTGGCATGCATATGACATAAGATTATAAGAGAATAGAGAGAGAAAGAGGATAATGGGGTGATATAAAACCAGCCCTCACACAAATGCCGTGCGTGGAATATCAGCATAAGAATAGCCATTTCTTATATGTTTCACACTTCTGGTGCTGATAACAACCAGCTAACTTAGGTGAAGCGATAGGGCTGATGAACTTCGCCATCACATCGGCGACGTTCCCCTGTGAGCTGCTCAACAGGGAGGGCGCCTCATTCATGATCGTCTCGCTTAACGCCTTCCACGATGGCATTGACCTTGTCAGGGTTGATGTCGGGCAGAATGTCGCCGATGCCCTTGTTCATGTCGTCGGGCAGCTGAATGTTTGGGATCTTGATTGCGATGCCACCAGAGGGAGAGCTGGCGACCGCCGCCATGGGGGGCAAGGACGACGTCGTGATGGATATGTTTAACAGCGTTCACCTTGTCAGCGTTGATGCCGGATAGAATGTTGCTGGTGACCTTGTTCACATCCGAAAACTCGATGCCGGAGGGGGCTCCAACGACCGCCGCCGTTGGGGGGACGAAGCTCTTGATTTCAGAGGCAATGGCGGGGGTGAGGCTAGCCGTGAGGTCCGGTTCGGGCGATTGGCCTGGCGCGGGGGAGTTGATTAAGAAGTCGAAGAAACCCGCCAGCATGGAGCCGTCATCACCGGCCGAGCTCGAGGCAGTGATCACAAGGAAGATGGCGACGATGGAAGCGAGCCGGAGGGCCATTGCGACGGAGAAGATGGATGGATGTTGGATGGTAAATGACTCCACTTGGGCCCCGGGGGGTTCTGGCGTTGCCGGGGGACCCTCGTTCCGCCACTTCTAATAGACATGTAATATGGCTTAATTATTTCTTTCTCCTAATATCTATTATATAAAAAAAACATTTTATGAGTTATCATCCGAGTCATAAATCTATACATACGTGGCATGCATATGACATAAGATTATAAGAGAATAGAGAGAGAAAGAGGATAATGGGGTGATATAAAACCAGCCCTCACACAAATGCCGTGCGTGGAATATCAGCATAAGAATAGCCATTTCTTATATGTTTCACACTTCTGGTGCTGATAACAACCTATCTAATCTCTCTTTAAACAAGCCATCTTTCTCTCATCTTTCATGTATAAATCCACACCCCTATGCGTAAATCGTAATTGCGTACGTGACTCCTAAAAACAAACAAACAATAGCCCACCCACTAAGATGTCTCGCGTTCGAATCCTTAACGTGTCCCGCATCCCTCTCTCTAAGCCCCTAACTACCCTTCCACTGCGGGACACCGTACCACTATCGTTCTTGGATACCCTCTGGATCAGCTTACCGCCCATCCAGCAGCTCTTCTTCTTCTATCCGACCCCCTCCGTTGAGTTCTCGTCTATCGTGGAATCTCTCCAGTCCTCCCTCTCCACCAGCCTCCCCTTCTTCCACTTGCTCGCCGGTAAGCTCATCCTCCTCCCCTCCACCGGCACTCTCGCCGTCGACTGCTCTAACGGAGATGTCGCTTTCACGGAGGCTGAATGCGACGCTGGCCCCGGCGACGTCGCCAATGGAGCCCATGTGGTGGAGTTAGTCGAGCTGGTGCCCAAACTTGATGCCATGGTTTTGCCAGTTACTCTATTTGCAGTACAGGTGACATACTATATATATATATATATATATATATATATATATATATATATATATATATATATGGAAATTTTCAGGATAAAATTAGTTTTGTAAGTCTTATATCTCAAACTCGGATCTGGCCGCCGACGACTTCGCCCCGGCCTCCCTCGCCCAGTCCACGATCCAGGCTTTTAATCCCCCCCAATCCAATCATTCGAGATCCCCATTGAGCCCTCGAGTCTTCTTGTCGCTGGAGCAGCAGAGCAGGTAGCTGGTTGGATTTTGGTTCTCATTTGACACCATAGGTCACTCAACTTTGGCTAAGAAAGAAAGCCAAAGGAATCCCAGTGAATGAGAATGATTATTTGGTCACAAAGGTAGACAAGGAGTAGAGAGGAGAAAGCTGGGAATGAGCTCACTGGGGTCTTGGATGATCTGATGCTCTGCATGATCTCTTTAAGCTGGTCGTCTCCAGCGGCGCTCTTGAGGTTGCCATGGAGGTTGGAGGGAGGTTGCCAGCGGCGCTCTTGAGGTTGCATGGGAGCTGGGGACGAGGCGGCGGTGGCGAGCTGGGGACGAGGGAGGACGGGACAAGGCAAGAGGTTACTGGGAACTGAACGGCGACCTCCGCTATGGATCTCTCTCGGCGATGGCGAAGCAAGAGGGAGAGGGAGGCAAGATTGCGAAGAAGGGAAGGACGGGGCGAGGGAGGACGGCGCGCGGCGGCGAGCTGGCGGCGATGTCTAGGGCACGACGGTGGAGCTTGCGACGGGGCTGGAGGGTTTTGAGAGGGATAGAGGGTGGATCGCGATGAAGGGGAAGAGGAGGGGGGTTTTAAGCAGCGAAACGTGATTTAAGCCGTCCGATCAAATCGGACGGCTAGGATCCCAGTTTGAGGCATAAGACTTACAAAACCAGTTTGATCCTGAAAATTCCCATATATATATATATATATATATATATATATATTAAAATCGAGATTGCCACTTGCCAGTGTTTAATTCACAATTCATGGCTGTTAATTAGGTAACTAAGTTTAAGGACGGCGGCGTCGCAGTCGGGTTTGCGGCTCACCATACGGTGGCGGACGGCAAGGGGTTATGGCGTTTCGTTGAGGTTTGGGCAGAGACGTGCCGGAATGGCCATCTCCGAGCCTGTGGGATGGTGCCTAAGTCATCGGTTGACCGGGCGGGGATTGAACACCCGGCAGGTGACGAGATCGCGGCGGAGTATTTGAAGCAGTTGGCTCCCGTGCTTCCGCGCGTAAGGAAATATGTATTCCAATTAATTATTAGCTATTAATTAGGTCGAAAGAACACTACTTAATTATATCCTACGTACTATAAAATGTAATTATAAAATTATTTCTTTTTTTTCCGATGTTTATATTAATTTCATCAGATTGGGACTCCAAATCTTGCTCTTGAGGGCCGTTTTCAGTTAGCACGAAGAACATTCATGGTGGATCCATCAAGCATTCAGTCACTGAAAGAACAAGCATTATTGCTTCAAAGCAGCTCTTTATTACAACCACCTTCTACTTTTGTTGTCTTATCAGCTTATTGTTGGATCAATATCCTACGGGCAAAGGACGTTAATGGAGATGAAGAAACCACACTTTGTTTCTTGGTGGACTGCAGGCAATTAGACTAATAGATTGCATCAAAATTAATTTCATAAAGGGCATATATATGCAAGTTTAATTATGATATTGAATCACCAATTAACACAAGATATATACTACATGATGCAGGTTGCATCTGAATCCTCCAGTGGAAGAAGATTATTTTGGCAACTGCGTCGCAGGATGTCGAGCAACGGCCAAAGCTGGTGAGCTATTGAGGGTAGGCGGCTTGGGTCTAGCTTGCTTGCTAATAAGGGCCTCCATTGACGAAAGGCTAGGAGATCCTCTGGGAGGGTGTGAGGGTTGGCCTAAGGAGATGATGATGCGGTCAGTACTAGCGAACATGGTGAACATAGTTGCTTCGCCGAGGTTTGAGATTTACGATATAGCCAATTTCGGGTGGGGGAGGCCGGAGAGGGCGGAGCTGGTCTCCATGAACCGTGACGGAGAGGTGGTCTTATTTGGTGCCGGAGGTGGACGCGTTCAAGTGTCCTTAGCTCTCTCTCCTCTCCATATGCATGTTTTTGTTCTTCTTTTTCTTAGTCTCAATGGGTGTTTAATGCTAGCAGATTAATATTTATGATATATGATAGATAACTTTTTATTTTAGAGGATTTGGCGTCAGCTATCAAATTATAATTTGATACGACCTTAAACTCCAAGCCTTATTTTCTTAAGGGGGCGTTTTATCTGCACCACAAGAAAGACTAGTCACACAACATATTTTTATACCAATAATACCCTAAGTTGAAAAGTCTCAAATGCCCCTCTTTTAATTTTAAATAACGTTTTCAAGGTCCCGATTCGGAGACCATTAAAACGGTATTAAGATACCGATTCGGAGGGAGGTACCGGTTCGGAGGCCATTAGAACGGTATCAAGGTACCGATTCGGAGGGCATTAGAACGGTATCAAGGTACCGTTTCAATGGACGTCGGAACGGTATAACGGTATAGCTCTTCAGCCGGCTCCTCCTCCTCCTCTGGAAGATCCACAGCCCATCCCCCTAGCCCCTCTGACCATCTCTCCATCTCTCTATATCCGATCATTCCCATCAGCAGAAATCCCAGCTGGTCGAGGATGGAGGCGATGGAGGAGCTTGATCTGTTCCTCTCCTCCGCGCTTGGCATTGTCGGAGCTGGTCGAGGATGGAGGCAGACGATGGAGGAGCTTGATATGTTCCTCTCCTCCGCGCTTGGCGTTGTCGGAGCTCGTCGAGGATGGAGGCGATGGAGGAGCTGACCCAGCTGTCGGAGTTGATGAAGCAGGCGGCTGCGCTTCTTGCGGATGAGGACACAGACGATCCATCCTCCAAGAGGAATCCCACCTTCTCCACTCTAACTTCTCCATCCCCATCATCGACCTCTTCTCCCCGCACCACGTCTCTGTAGCCGCCGTCGCCGACAACGGTACATAAGTACCGAAACATGATAGAAACAATCGGTATCAAAATACCGATGGAAAACAACAGAAGCGGTATTAAACTACCGAATGTAAATCGATCCATGTAGAATTACAACGTTAACATGGCATTGATGAAAATTAAAAGGAAACGGTATATAAGTACCGAAACATAACCATAAATATCGGTATACAAATACCGATTAGCATTAAAAGCAACCGACATTAGACTACCGACATTACAATATCGTCGGTATAAAACTTCCGATGCATATAAAATTGGATCGGAAGTGAACACCCGAACTTAAATTAAACCAACCGGGATTAGACTACCGTTTCTTAGGAAAAAAGGGTTTTTGACTAACGATCCATAACGGGAGATTTCTCAGGCCATAAATTGGTCGGAGGGGCGAAGGCCGCCGGTCAGAGGTGCAACGGGAAGGACGCTGACGCTCGCTGATGGCTGGTCGGATGCAAAGTTCGCCAGGCTGCGATTGCCGGTTGCCAACCTAGAGCCGTCCGGTGGAGAGAAGCCAGGTAGAGGGTAGTTTGGGTAGGATCGGTATATTTTGTGGTGTGGCTAGTCAACTTCCGGCTATTCTAAAGCGGGTGTAGTATAAGGGGTAATTTGTGGTGTGGGTAGTCATTTTTGTGGTGTCAATAGAGGCACCCTTTCTTAAGACGTATAGTCCTTTTTTGGTACGCAAAAGACTTAAATATCCCCGTGTCTGGCGCACGCGTTCTCCTCCTACAAGATCTGCCACACGCGTTCTCCTCCGCCCCATCGACCACCCCGCCATCCTCCGCCTCCCACCCCGCCATCCTCCGCTTCCACTGCGCCATCCCCTCCTCCTTGAGTACGCCGAGGCCGGATCCCTCGACGCCATCCTCCGCTGCCGCCGCTCATTGCCTCCGTCGCCCGCCAAGTCGTCAAAGGCCTCAGCTACCTCCACATGACCAACCGCATCGCCCACTGCGACCTCAAGCCCGCCAACCTCCTCGCCACCGCCGTCGGCGAGATCCGCATCTCCGACTTCAGAACCGGCAAGATCGTCCGCCGCCGCTTGAAACGTGCCTGTCCTATGTGAAAATAAGAGGCGTCTCTGATGTCCTCAAGTGTTGCTGTGTTGGGTTTCCCTCCTCATGAGCACGCGCAGGCGGCGCGCATGGGAGATCGCGGGCGCGTAAGAGAGCGCAGGCGGCGCGCATGGGAGATCGCGGGCAGCGGCGCGTAAGAGAGCGCAGGCGGCGCATGAGGATGCGTGGGCGGTGCATGCGGGCGGCATGCATAGAGGTGCGCCTGGTGGCAAGTAGCGTGCATGGGAGAGGGTGCATGTGGGCAGCTACATGCATGGTGCCCACGTGGATGCCTCCATGTTGGTTCAAGGTGCGGTGTTGCCATGTGTTGGCCTGAGGGGCGTGTGTAGCATGCTAGGCATGTTTTTTTTTTTTTTTTATTAGATAAGCCCGTGGGCTGCGGAACCAAAAAAGAGAAAAAAAATATAAACACTCAGCTAAGTGGGATGAAAGCATCCCAAAATTGATGAGGCCAAGCCATTTGCTAAGCGATTGAACTCCCGCAGGATGTTGACAAACAAAGCTGCATCCAACTCAGAAGCTAATCTCCAGATGGAGGAGAGAACAACGACGAGATCCTGTGGCCAAGCAAGTCTCTCAGACACATATTCAATTGCAATCAGAGAGTCTGATTTAAGAATGACTGACCTGAGACCTCTTCGCTTTAACTCCCGCAACCCTCCCTCCATTGCCCATAGTTCCGCCTCAATGACAGACTGAGTACGCGCCTTGGCAGCCCAGCACCAGGTGTGGGAGACGCCGTCAGGAAAGAACACTGCTGCCAGACCCGCATCGGGACCACGAACTGCAGCATCCGTGCGTAGAACAGCAGAAGCACCAGCCACTGTGTAAGGAGCTCGAACTGGGCGAAATGAAACTGCAAACTCTTTGACTTGCATAGAAATGAGGCGGGCCAGATCGTCGGCATTAGAGAACTGATCATTGAAGACGCCTGCATTTCGATCCTTCCATGACCACCACTGTGTAAGCATGCTAGGCATGTTGTGATGCCTATTTATTGTAGGTTTGTTCGATGGCCAAATGGTGCTCTGAGGGTGTTCAAGGTGTTTGAAGCAGCTGAGAGGTGCGAGAGTGGCAATTCTACATAGAGATTCTTTTTTGTCTCTACTAGAGTTAGGGTTTTATATTCTCAATCCATAGTGAAGATTCCCTTGATTTTGTCCGTGGGTTTTCCTTTCAGTTATTGCTGTGAGTTTTTCCACGTATATCTTGTGTCTTTATTTTCTGTCTTGTCTCTTTTGTTCGGTTGTTCCTCTCCTGCTGCTTCATCCCGATCGCTATCTTGCACATCTCTGGCATCGCATGAACCCTACCGATCCTAACACTCAAGCTCATCGTGCTCTTCGATGAGCTTCTCCTTGCCCATACGTGACTTCACAGTGTTCAAGACGCTGGCGAGCAACTACTTGGGTCTCAAAGATCACAAGCTATACACCCAAGTCGAGGAGGTGTTTCAGAACGGCGCAAAGCTTAGCCCGGGCAAGGTCGGCGAGATCATGATCGCCAATCGGAACTCACCCAACCATGCGCTCAAGTCCGTCATCAGCGCGCTGCAGTCCTCAACTGGCGGGAGAGTCGCCAGCACCAAGCGGAGGCTGAGCGAGTGCACGTCGATTAAGGGAAGAAGACCATATGTGGGGGCGGTGTCGCCGAGCAACGCGAGCTCTGTGTCTAGAGAGAGAGATGAGTTAAAAAATAGTCAAAATCGGTCTAAATTGGTGAATTGGTCCTCTCTTTACACCAGCTAACTGCGCAAGGATGAAGATGAGCAGTTTGGTGTGGGGTTAGCTTATTCTGGATTAATAGGGGTTAAGAGATTTTGGGGTTAGTTTATTCTGGGTTAAGGGGGTTAAAGAATGGGGATAAAAAAAAAGTAGAGTGGTGGTGGTAGGTGGAATGAGGATAAAGTAGTAATGAATATTTTTGATGTTTGGGGATAAGTGTGGATATAAAGGGGCTAAGTGGGGATAAGTTTGTAAAGTCAATGGAATCTGATCAAACTTTCAACTATTCCACCTTCCGATGCTTATTCGTTGACCCTCCTCCTCCACCGTTAGCGGTGTAAATAAGCCGAGCTTGATCAAGCCTAGCTCTCATCAAATTGGGTTTGAAACTAATTTCCAATCTAAAATTAATGATCAAACTTAGCTTGCTTACTTTTAAGCCAGATTTGATTTTAAGCCCCTTTTCCACCCAATATCCTTTAAACCTAGCAATTTCTAAAGCCTTAGCCTAATTTACCTTTCGATCAACCCCAAATTGATCGCACCCCCTAAATCGTGTCACTTTTCACGATCCACTATCCACTATTCATTTTCTACTGCTTATTCACCGCCCCTTCTCCTCCGTTAGGGGTGTAAATGAGCCGGGCTTGATCGAGCTTGGCTCTGATCAAGCTGGGTTTGAAATTAATTTCTAGCCTAAAATTGATGATTAAGCTTGGCTTGTTTACTTTCGAGCAAAGTTTGATTTCGAGCCTATTCCAACCCAATCTCCTTTAAACCTAGTCATTTCTAAAGGCTTAGCCCAATTTACCTTCCAATCGAGCCCAAATTGATTGCATCCTCCAATTGTGTCATTTTTCACTGTCCACTATTCATTTTCCATCGCTTCGCCGCCTCGCCTTCAACACTTTCCATTGTAAGTCACTTAAAATGCATTTTCTATTTTTCTTATTATGCCCCCCCCCACCTAAAATTCTCTCCCATATTTTCCCATATTTCTCCTTTTATTTCCACTATTATCCACAAGTTTTCCTCTTATCTTCTCCCCCTTATGTCCTTTCACGATCCCGACGTCAGCCTACTTCTCGCCAACCCGCTCTCCCACCGCTGGTGTTGATCACCACCGCCCAACCTGTGAGGACCCGTCCCTCCATCCCTTGGCTTGTTGTTGACCCCAGGGGCAATTTGGGAAATTGCGCCTTGGCGGTCGTTTTCACACTGGATGTGCACACACAGGCCTTGCTTGATGGTTGTGTTTGTTAGAAAGGTTAGGTGGGACCTAGTTTGGGAGTTCTGGGCTTGGGCCCGTTTTCCAGCCCAAGTTTGCACTTCTGGGCAGAGAGGATCGATCCTTTGGTCGTGGAGGATCGATCCTGTCTGTGCCTGGAAGTCTCTGTCGGTGGCTTTCGAAGGACGGCCACCGCGGTGGCCGTCGCTTCCCCTGTCAGGGGAGGGAAGACTTTCCCTTTCCTCCCCAAGCTTTTCCCCGCCTTCGCCGGCTTTCCCCCGGCCTTAACCGCCCTTTCCCCTCTTCCTTTCTTCCTCTCTTCTTCTTCTTCCCCCGCGAGAACTCTGTTTCTCCCCCTGTTCAGACCGCTCCTTCTCCTCCTCCGTTCTCCCTCCTCCGGCCACCGTTCTTGGAGCTTGAAGGCTCGTTGGAACCGTGACGGCGCGAGGAAGATCCTTAGCTAGGCTTCGTAGATCGAAGCTGCTCTGAGGAGGTAGGGATCCCACTCCAAACTCCGGCTAGCTTTGAGGGTTTAAAATCCGGTTTTGTTTTCTTGATTAATCTCCTTGTGGAGTTGTTGTTTCCCCGTTTTGAGGCCTTGAGTAGCCTCGTGATACTCAGATCTACCAACCCACCAAGTTTGGTGAGGTTTGGTTGTGTCTTCCGGCGGTTCTCCGGCCGGAAGCACGCCGGAACCCATTTTTGGGTGATCGATCCTTCTGGGAGGAAGGATCGGTCCTTTGGTGTTGGCTTGCTGCGCCCAGCACATGATCGATCTTCTTATGGGAGGAGATCGATCATAGGGCCTGGGTAAATATGGTTACCCTTCGTCCCGAGAATGATCGATCTTCCTGGGAGGAAGGATCGATCTTCCTTGGTGCGACTGGAAGGGTGCCCTCTGTCACCAAAAAGATCGATCTTCCTGGGAGGAATGATCGATCTTCTTTGGCTCGACAGTGAGGGAAGCTCACTGTTGCTTGGATGATCGATCCTTCCCTTGGTGAGGATCGATCCTTCAGTAGCAGAGAGGGTTTTCAAGAGTTTTGCCCGCGGGGCTTCGCATTATGTGGTTTTTATGTTTTTACCCTTGGGGTTTGTCATGTTATGGATCATGCTTGAATGTTTATCGCTTTGTGGTTGAACCGAGAGGGTGATGTCTCTCGGGGTGAGTAGAATAAATGGGCTGACGGTATGCCCTTACCGCTTTGTGGTGAACCGAGGGAGTCATGACCCTCGGGAGTGTTTAGTATAAATGGGTCGAAGGTGTGCCCTTGCTGTGTTGGTTGTTTACAGCTTTATCATACTTATCCTGCCCCGTGTTCCTGTGCATTAGGCATGCTTGGATAGGTTGGGTTGGTGTTGACTCTGCTGCTTAGAGTACCGAGTGATGGTAGTCTTAACCTTGGTTGTTCCGCCAAGTGCGGAGATCCCGCTTGGAGAAGGGGGTCCTACTGGTTGCGTCGTGTCCACCCTGTGTCAGGGAATGTCGGAGTTGCCCACCCCTGAGCAGTGGCGTTATCGGAGACATGCACCTAGGACAGGAACCCTTCGGGTTATTGACGGGATTTATGGGATCCTTGGCAAGCCTCGGTACTTGGCCTCATGGTTGGTTCTTTTGGGTTTTGCCTTCTTAGCGAGAGTGGTAGAGTAGGACCATGTTGAGCTGTTGCTCATGCCTACCTGGACTGTGTTTGTTGCAGGTGCAGGTGGCCGCTCTGTTCCTGTGTTACCCCCTCGGTCGTCTCGTGGCAGCGTGCCGGATCCTGACCATGTCTGAGAGTCAGGATGGGTTCGTTTGTGCGTTCGCGGAGACCCCGGTGGGTGGTGTAGCTTCTTTTTGGGGACTGTTGATCCCTTGTAGCGTGTTGTACTAGAACCCTGTTAACTCTTTTATTACTATTTTGTAATAAATGTTAATAGCTGTTGTTTAGTACCTTTGCTTCCGCTTGTGACTGTTGGCAGCTGTTTCCGCCAGCTGGCCGTAGTCTCAGATGTTTCCGCCAGTTGAGGCTAGTGGTTGTAGATCTTTCCCCCTCGCGTCCCCGGCCCGGTTGCGCTCTGCGGGTCGGGGCGCGACACAACCGATCATCACAGCCGCAACACCTTTATCTCGAGCTCCTCCGCCAATCTCTCTCCCTCTCACCCCGTCACCGACCTCCACAACCCCCTTGACGGCCACGCCCACTGTCGGAACCCATGACGTAGCTCCACCCCAAGAGGTCTTACGACCTGACCTCTCCTCGGCCTTCCCAGACGCTGCAACACCCTCCCCGCCCGCCAGCCAAAAGCCCTCTTCTTCCTTTCAATACCCACCGCCACCGTCATCTCAAATCCGCTATCTCCAACAACTAATATCTCAAATCCGATCTCAAATCCGCTATCTCCAACAACTAATCCGGCGTCGATTACCACTGGCCAATTAATTGTCTCCGCAACACCACCTTTTCCGCGAGCTCCCTCTCTTCCGTCGATCTCTCTCTCTCTTACCCCGTCACTGGCCTCCACAACCCCCTCGCCAACTGCTACCTCGCAAGTGGGCAAAACCCTCTCTTCCGCCGATCTCTCTCTCTCACCCCGTCATCGACCTCCACAATCCCCTCCCCACCCGCTACCTCGCTAGCGGGAAAAACCTAGGCGAATGATAACCCGCGTAAATAATCGATTTTCCAAGAACAGTTTAGGAAAAAAAAATCATAACAAACTCACAATGGTTAGTTAGATGACCTAATGACTTAGAAAAATATAGATGGACTATTCAGCAAATAATTCTAGGGTTATTTGCATATACCCTTGAAAAAGGTTTATTTTACGTATACCCCCTTAAAAAACAAAATTTGCATCAGAAACCCTGAAAATCTTGATTATTTGCATATAGCCCCTCGGGTTAATTGGGAATGGAATATTCGGTGCGCAAGCTAACGGAGGCTAACGGTGGAAGCTGAAATTACTAAAATACCCTTACCCCTACCCCTATATATGCTTCCTTCTCCCTCCTCCGACCCGACGATTGTTGGGGCAAGGGTTTTTAGAGCTACTGCATGAGCTTGGATGGCAACTAGCATCATCCATGCTTTGAGAAAATAAGACTAGGGTAAAAGATGGAGTGGAGTTCAACCTTTCGAAATGGCAAAAAAAAACAATGAGATTAATACCTTATATCTGGAACAGCCCAGAAACTTTCTGCCTTTGCTGTTGGTGCGATTGGATTGCCAGATGGAGCAGGACTCTTGGCAATGACAAGTCATATAGGGTGTGTTGTGCGAACCTAAGGTGGAGGAAGAAGATGGAGACTTCTTCATGGTTAAATTGACGAGGAAATCGATCTATAGAGGATGGAAATTGGCAGAAATCAAGAGAAATAGAGAGAGATTGGGAGAGGTTTGCTGCCGATGAGGAAATAGCTAGGTCGCCGGAGGATAAGGAGATATGTCATCAGAGGATTTGAAGCCCTTGCCCTAACAATCGTCGGGTCGGAGGAGGGAGAAGGAAGCATATATAGGGGTAAGGGTAAGGGTATATTTGTAATTTCAGCTTCCACTGTTAGCCTCCGTTAGCTTGCACACCGAATATTCCATTCCCAATTAACCCGAGGGGTTATATGCAAATAATCAAGATTTTCAAAGTTTCTGATGCAAATTTTGTTTTTTAGGGAGTATATGTAAAATAAACCTTTTTCAGGGGTATATGCAAATAACCCATAATTCTATTAAAAGTGACTAATATTCAGTTACACGTATTTTTTTCCATAAGACAAATCATATCTCAAAATATAAATCAATGATTAAATTGAATAAGGTTTTTGGAATCTACACAAATGCAAGAGATGATCGACCGATTGATGAAAATCCAACGGTCTAGATCACGCGAGTAAGAGAGCGATCAGTGATCAAGGCCTCGGCAGCCTTCCTCCCGGACACGAGAGCCCCATCGAAGGTGGCGGAGCTCCAGTGATCCCCACACATATAAACGCCGTCGCCGACCCTCGGCTCCCGGTCCACGAGAACCGTCGGCGGGGTCTGGTCCGGCTGGGCGAACCGGATCCGGTACGTCCTCAGGTGCCTCCACGGCGCCACCTCCGCCGGTCCAAACCACCCGCCGAGCTCCCGCACCACCTCCGCGGCCAGGTCCTCGTCGGACCGCTCCGGATGCGACCCCACCAGTGACACGGACACCAGCGCCTTCCCTGCCGGAGCGTACGACGGTGCCACGTTGCTAATAAAGCACATATTGTTCACGATACCCTCGCCGGAGCCGTTTAGGATCAGCATCGGCTCTCTAATCGCCGGCCGGTCCGCCGAGAAATATATGCAGTCGGTGCTCCGGGGCGGGTTCTTTTTCCGGTTCGGGTCGAAGGCTCCGGGGACGATCCGCTCAGCTTGGGGCTGGTCGACGGCGACGATGACGCCGAGTGCGGCGGGGATGGTCTCCCCGGTGCTGAGGGAAACTCCTGGGAAGGAGCCGGGGGAGACCGAGGCGGCCTCGGTGCGGAGGCGGATGGAGTCGGGAGGGAGGCGGGAGGCGAGCTGGAGGGGCAGGGCGCCGATGCCGGCGGAGGGGAGGGCGTTGTCGCCGAGGGAGAGGCAGTGGAAGACGAAGTCGAAGAGGCGAGAGGAGGTGGCGAGATCCGGATCGAAGAAGACTCCGGCGAAGAATGGTCTAAAGAAGCGGTCTATAATGGAGTCCGAGAAGCCGAAGGAGCGGAGTCGATGAAGAATGGAGGACTCCTTAGGAGAGGAGAGGAGGGCGCGAGGAGGGAGGGCGGAGAGGAGGAGGCGGGAATAGAGGACGAGCAGCTTATCGAGGATGGAGCCGATGGGGTGAGAGGGGAGGAGGGAGGGGAGAGCGTCGAGGGGGTGGCGGAAAGGGTCAGAGAGGAGGTGGAAGCCGGAGGAGTGGAAGACTAGGGAGCCTGGGTAGAAGGGGCGGAGCTGGAGAGAAGGGTAGTGGAGGAGGCGGGAGGACTCCGGGTAGGCTGTTAGGAGGATCTGGAAGCCGCGGTCGAGGAGGAAGCCATCGACGAGGTCGGTGCGGACGCGGCCGCCTACGGCGTCGGAGGAGTCTAGGAGGACGAAGGGGATTTTGGCGGTGTGGAGGTGGACAGCCGCCGCTAGGCCCGCGAGGCCGGCGCCTATGATGACGGCTTTTGGTTGGGAGGACGGTGATGCCGCTGGTGGTGGCGTTGGTGGGATTGATGTGGAGGAGAGGGCACGGGGAGAGGAGAGGGGAGGAGTGTGGCGGCGGGGTATGGTTAGGGGAGAGGAGGAGGACGGAGGGGTGGGAAGGAGGAAGGCGGCCATGCCGGTGGCGATGGTTGTTTGGACACGGCGGAGACGCTTTGCTTGGTTTGGATTGGGTTATCCACATGAGAGTGCTGTGTGTTCGCATGCGTAGGGAGCTCTCTCCCACAGGGAGATTCCAAAGCACTGCAGCTAAAAGGAAAAAGCAATCGTTGATACCAAAAAAAGATATTTTAAATTATAATTTTAAGTGATTTAAGTCTCTTTTTTATCATCAGTAGAACTTTGAAAAGTTTGTTGATTTAAATTATTTTAAGGGAGAGACCAACTCACACATGGACTCAAACATGACTTAACTCAACCCCAATAACTAAATTCGGAATTAAGAAGAAGAAAACCGGCTAGAAATAACAAACCTGCTAAAAATAGAAAGACCGATAACCTGTTTAAATAGAAAAGTTTTACACAAAAATGAAAATTTAGGACATAAGAAAAAGGAATTTGACGATTTGAAGACTCAGGTCATGGAGAGATCTTTGATTAATCTCGCTGGGCTTGTCATCTAGACTTGGTCCTACATCATTATCTAACGTAATACTTGTAATTATATAATCCAAGTCAGCAAATCCTGGACGATAAAAATAGATTTTCTTCCGGTGGTGTTGCTGTAAACATAGCCTTCAGAACCGAAGTGGTAGTAACATGAAGTGGTTTCAGAGTTGATCGTATAGAAATGATAATTGTCAAGATATCATTTACCATGGGTCTGTTTGACTCCGACGGATCCGTGGGATGGGGGTGCGCCAAACGACCCCATATCGTCAATAAACTGGTCGTTTCGGTGCTGGTAGTGAGGTGCCTCGTCTAGGCTTGCTTGGCGCGCGCGGGGTACATGGTATCCGTGGGGATGGATCCCGCGCGCGGCGTGGCTCTTTGAAAATGAGATCCCTGGGATCCGTCCGGGATCCACGCCTCCGGCGGATCCAGGCTGCCAAATAGGACCTCAGAATAATTTTTTATGATATGAGCGCAGAGGTCTAAAGTATGAACCCCGTGTAGGAAATGCGCAACTAATAACAGTTGTGATAGGATCCATCGACAGATTCTTATCACACAGATTTGATTAAATATTGATATTTTAATAATAGGAAATCCAGGTTGACGTCATGGGCTGCATCCTGCATAAGGCCAGGCCCGGCTCGAGCGGGGTATTAACTTCGGCCTGCTTTGCTCTATACGTATTACGTAATTAGTCAGGAATCTAAAGACCCTCTCAGCCCGCTACTCGAATCCAACGGCTCTCGTTTTTGCGTAGTCTCGGACTCTCGGAGATGGGCTCGATGGAGGCGCCCAAGGCGGAGAACGGCGTGGCCGCCGCCGTGGCGTGCAACGGCGGTGCCGTGACGGCAGCGGAAGGCGGAGATCCGCCGGTCACGAGGAGAGTAAAGGGCGGGGCGACGGCGGCTTCAGCAGCGCTGCCGTTGGATGTGGGGACGCGGGTGCTTTGCCGGTGGCGCGACCAGAAGCTCCACCCCGTCAAGGTTATCGAGCGCCGCAGGGTCCACTGCGGTGGACCCAACGACTACGAGTATTATGTTCACTACACTGAGTGTGCGTCCCGCTCTATCTCTCTCTCTTTAATCTCTCTCTTTTCATTCGTTTTCTAGGGCTAGTGTTAGGGTTAGGGTTTTCTTGGGACCGGAAATCGTCTTGGATATGAAGTAAGTGGTAGAGGGGAAAGCTAGGGTCTTGGAAGTTTCTTGGAATTTTAGAATTTTTGTCTGTCACTTGTATCTATTTGTTAAATAGTGGCGTGGTTTGGTATTTCAACGTTGATATTATGTTCTTGCGCACTGTTCTCTGGAAAATGCGTGCTTTTATACTTGAATTGGTCATTCAGGGTGCAGGTATTCGGGTTTACTAATAATCTTGAAGATGATTTAACCATCTGTGGCTATGGTGGAATTTGTCTACTTTTCTGGCACTAGTTTTGTCAAATTTCAGAGCAAAGTTAATGGAATACAACCCAGAAACCTCGGAGCTTGGGTAGCGTGAAATTTAGGCCTGAATGATACCCATTGGCCCTTTGAATTCAAATTCTGACATGGGACTACATCTAATACTAGATGTTGCCACCCTAATCTGACTAGCTAAAAATATTTTGGCATTCGGGGTGCGGAATCGTAAGGCCTTTATTGGGATCGTAACATAGCAATGACACAAGGGAAATGGTAGTTTGGGTCTTAATTGGAATAACGTGGCTAAAATTTTCTTGGAGTCTAGGTTACTCAGGATGGAAGGCTCAAGAAACTGGGAGGATTTGAGTTTGTGATCAACCAAATTGTATATTCATGTGTCATTTTGGCAAGGATTTCAAACATAATTTGAGTTCCAACTTGAAAGGTTTTGTTACCGATAACTCGTTTCACCCTGCAGTCTGCTTTTAGAATTAAGTTTTCAACATAGTTTCATAGAGCAGACTGGAGTCTTGAACTGATTGACACAATATAAAAAAATAGTCCCAATGCTGTTGCTGGTTTTTAGAAGATCTTGGGAAATTATTGCAGTTTTAGTGTGGAAGTATGGGGATGGATTTGGATCCTTTGTTTTACACCTCATGGATGTTGCTAGGGTATACATCTTCTCTAGTGGAACATTGAAATGTTGGAAATTGGTGTAGAGAATTAGGTTTGCTCCCTTTATAAGAATTTATTATTCATTTGTGGGAGGGGAAATTTCTCCTGCTCGGAGAATTTGATTAGATTGCTACTAAAGTCTGATGAACCGTGTAGAAATATTACTATTGGGGTATTGTTGCATTATGGGCCTTCTTTCTTCTATTTTGGATAGCAAGGTGGTTCCCATTTTTTGTTTGGTTATATACGTTTTCAGGTGTATGTAAGCTGAATATTCATGGTACAAATAGGAAGTGTCTTCTTTGTTGCGGGGCTTTTGAATGATAATGATTCCATCTTGCAGTTAACAGGAGACTTGACGAATGGGTTAAACTTGAACAACTAGATCTTGACTCAGTGGAGGCTGACCTTGATGAGAAAGTGGAGGACAAGGTATAAATAGTGTTGCCTTAGTTGGATGTAAGTTATTACATACTGGGCTTGACAATACACATTTTTCTGAGATTTGAGGTGTGATAACTGTGCTTCTTCGTGATTTTGACTTTTCTTGTTTGAAGCTTGAGATTCAAAATTTTCAACAGAATCCTATTGATGTGCTTGCTTGGGTACATTGAACTGCTTTTTTCTGAGTGCGATAGTTGTCCTTTTCTTGAATGAGGTGATCAGATATCTAAATTGCATGCTGTAGATCCTTGGCTAGAATAATGTGATGCAATGGCTGTTATTGAAAGGACTTATGCACTGTTTTTTTTAGGCCACAAGCTTGAAAATGACACGTCACCAGAAACGGAAGATTGATGAGACACATGTAGAGGTATGTTTGTGTTTTTGAATACTTAGCATGTCCTTCTCATAAACACTTTTCGATACAGCCCTTGACTTTTGACTTTAAGCTTGTTATTGGCTATTTTTTATTCTTTATGATTAGTCTCCATTGATGTCTCTTGTATCTTTGACCAAACGCTCCCTCACACTTTCATGCTCAATCATATGCATGACCAGTATAGTTTGATAGTCCGCGTGGAAGCTTCAAACTACACAGGATGAACCGCATATTTCTCAGTTTTGGCTTAAAAACTTCCGCTGTTTATTGCATTGAGGAGGTCTCGTATTTCTGTGAGACCTATATAATATCTATTGATTAGGATATTGCCTTTAGTTTCACTGTTTTCGTGTTTAGTCTCATCCCATATGGGTGGGGGTATCTGGAAGATATAGCTTCTTTTGTTTGTTTGTTGTCCTTATTCCCCCAACCAATATTGACCCATGATTCATGATGTTTTTGCTCAAGTTGTGAGGTTCTCAAGTTTGGAATAAATATATACCCTCATATTGCCTGCTACATAAAAGTATTGTTTTCTAGTCACGATACATTTATTAGAGGTTATTAAGACCGAATACATAGTTCCCTTGAAACTCCTATGGGTGCGCATGTTGTATCTAGATTTAAGTTTGAAGGAAATTCTATTGCAGAATTTGATAACATAATATGTACAACGGATGTCTTGACCTATGTATTTATGACTTGAAATTAGACCCTGTGCTAAGTAAATTAAGTCAGAAACCTAATATGAGTTCTGGTAAATGAAATTGGCACTGTTTAGATATTGATTCGATGTTAGATTACATACTAAACTGGTTGACTCAACAGGTGTTGGTTTCAATTATTAGGCGTAGCTAGATTGTTTGCTCCTGCTGTTTGTTAATTATTTCTAAACTGTATATTTTGTTGCTCATCTTTGAAGACAAGATAAAATTTACCTTGTAAGTTGCGAACATACCACATTCATGGGCATGATGTTCTTTATGCATGTGGGCTTTGTGCGGGAAATGAATGTTTATTTATCACATCCATTTTCATCATTTTTTTTCAATGGGAGGGAATATCCTTGAGCAAAACTGATTTCCTGGTATGTCAAGATTCTTTTTGGTTTTTTACCACTTTTGCTAGATTTCACATGGAAGCTTGTTGGGTTGAGATTTTTTTAAAAATTTGTTCATCACTTATGCTCCTCTCTATCTTAAGTACCTTATTTTAATTGGCAAAGACTTGTTTTATTTTTGGATAGGAGTGAGATAAATAATATTACAAGGACTGAGAAATGGAAACTGAACCTTATCACATGGGGAAAGAAGAGGAACTCTCTCTCTCCATTGGATATAGCATATTTTGAGCAGATTTCTGTCATAGTATTCGAAATGCATTTTGTATATGCTACTCTGCTCACACCTTTAAAGGTTGCTTAGTTGATTAGTCTGTGATATGTATGTGGTATTTAAACATACAGTTCTTGAGTTTCATGTGTGTTTGGACTTGGAAGTAATCAAGCTGCAGGTCAAAATAATGTTGGACACAATGCTGATCTGATGAAGGTCTTTTCTTTTGTTTCAGCAAGGCCATGAGGAGCTTGATGCTGCCAGTTTGCGGGAACACGAGGAGTTTACTAAAGTGAAAAACATAGCGAAAATAGAACTTGGAAGATATGAAATTGATACATGGTACTTCTCCCCTTTTCCGCCAGAGTACAATGACTCTGTGAAGCTGTTCTTTTGCGAGTTTTGCCTCAATTTTATGAAACGCAAAGAACAGCTTCAGAGGCATATGGTGAGCTGCGACTGATTTTTTGCCAGCTGGACTTTTGTGTAAAAGTTAAAAGTTATAGGATATGACTTGATGTAGACTTTGTCATTCTCCGTATATTCTTTCTCATAAGGTGCTAATGCATCTTACTTGCATGTTGGCATTGCTTCCTTAATATGTTCTGTTAATTTTTTAACTTAAAAGAACTCATGTCTATGGATATTGGCATGATCGAATCAGTGAAGTTATTTGTACATAATCTAACGCACCTAGTTTATGTCTCTGTATAAAATGTTGCTTTGATATTGTTGAAAGAGAATCACAGAGTATGGTTCTGTCTTGCGTTCCTCTGAATGAACTGGTAGTATGGAATTCTACCGTACATATACAATGGAATTCTACCCTTGTGTTTGTTGATTACTTGGATGATATTTATGTAGGTTTAAATCTTTGAAGACGTTTATTTTTCTAAGCTGAGGTCACTTAAGGTTTTGTGTACTGTTTAAGCTACCAAAAAGCATTGTGGAATATTCACTTGTTTTGGTCAACAAAAGCAATGTATTATTTGAAATTTCTGACAGGAGGAATAGTATTAATGGCAACTGGGTATATCATTTACTCACATCCTCAATGCTGCCGAGTCATAATTAATCAGTTCAGTGCGCACTTTAACAGGATAAGTTGGACATTCTGAGATTGGTGAGCACATATGTATCTTTCAGACTAGAGGGATTTTTTAGTCTCACAAATGCTTTATGAGATACTTGCTATGTGGATCTGATGAGAATGGGAGTATTTAATGTTCATTCTAAAGGCTTTGTGTGACGTGAACTAGTGTTTCGGAATGAAGTTTACGTGGTCGCATATGATGATGTCGGTTTCTAACCACATTGGATGTGATTTATGTGGGCCGCCTGCATAAACTGGTGATATGTGGCATATGGTAGTTGCATATGTGGTCCTTATGTGAGATTACTAGAGCAGATTCTGGTGGCATCAATTGGTTAGCTAGTGCATATGTGTTTACTGCCATGTAGTTGGGTCAAGTAGGAGCTCGGCTAAACCAGACTGGGGAATTTGAGTCTTCAGATGAGAAGTTTATTGAAAGTCAAAGCATGAAATGTGATTAAACGTGATTTGGGTGAAAAATCATGTCCCTTTTTACGTTTTTTTTTCATCGAATACACATTAGGAAAATTACCTCAAGTTCCATTTAGGATGTTTGTGCCTTTGTATTGATGGAATGTGCATCCTTTCTTTTATGATATTTCACATACTGAGAACTTAGCAGGGACTGAAAGTTTTGATGACCATTAATGCTTGTATTATATGCTATTCTGGGGTTTTTTTTTCTTCCATTGCTTTCAAGCATCTTTTCCTTTCAGTGCATATGATTTAAGAAAACCTGTTTTCCCATGCAGAAAAAATGCGACCTTAAGCATCCTCCTGGTGATGAGATTTACCGATGTGGCACTCTATCTATGTTTGAGGCAAGCTTCTCTTATTTCAGTTTACGATGTCATGTCATGTTTATGCTTGATAATAAGGGGATTCTTGGACATCTTGTTTATGGGCTTGATTCTTAATCAGAACACTACGAATATTCTTTTCAAGTCTATAGACTGGCAAACCTTTGAATCTTTTATCCAGGTCGGTCTTCACCAAATTCTCACTATATTTCCTTTTTGCAGGTTGATGGCAAGAAGAACAAGGTTTATGGGCAGAATCTCTGCTATCTAGCGAAATTATTTCTTGATCACAAGACACTCTATTATGATGTTGATTTGTTTTTGTTTTACATTCTCTGTGAGTGTGATGATCGAGGATGCCACATGGTTGGATATTTTTCAAAGGTAATCTAACGAATTTTCTTCCTTATTGTCACTTGAGCCATACTCATATTTCATTTTTTGGTTTGAAAAATTTCAAATTGAGTTTGATTGTGCTTTGAACTTATCTTGTTCTAGAAGAATCTTGTATGTTTTTTTTTGCCATATGTCCTCTATGGTTGAAGTTTCTATCTCAGGTTACTTACCTATTAGCTGTATAGAATATCATAATTTGTTTATAGTGTGACTAATGGAAGTTAAATGCAGATGCCTTTTCTTTTCTTTTCTTCTTTGTGAACTTCATCAGCATCTTGCAAATTTTTTTTGTTTTTCTTCAAGATATTCAAGGTGCATTTTTAAGCCTTCATCTGCATTCTGCATTGATGGTGTAGACACTCTTTCATGTTGACCTTTTGTCTGTTGTTATTCATCCTCTTTTATGACCAGATATATCCCAGCTTCCTTGGATAATTTTGGGGATCTGTCCTCGCAGCATTTGTTTGTGTCGCATGCTGTTTTGTTCATGTTGGTTGACCAAGTTATCCTCTCGTTTTCTATATGACATTATATAATTTTCTGTGATATTGACTTGTGCATGTGCCTTAAGGACATAAAGCTGGAAAGTTTTTCCATCCACCAAAATCCTGTGTTTTTACTGCAATTTGTTGTTTCTTGATTTGCTTCTTTCCAACAATGCAGGAAAAACATTCTGAGGAGTCGTATAATTTAGCGTGCATCCTCACACTTCCTCCATATCAGAGAAAAGGATATGGGAAATTTTTAATTGCATTTTGTAAGTTTACAACCTTCTGCTTATTATCTTTTATTCTGGTTAGGTATGCTTGAACTCATTTAGCTGTAATTTAGCTATGGATATACAATTTAGGCCCTCAATGCTCCATAAAATCCACAAAGTTGTGTTGTTATTGTCCATTTGTACACAACATACTTTTTAAATGAGAAGCACATGAGGAACCATGTAGTTTAGTGCAATGACAGTTTACTACCCTATAATTTTAAAAATGTAGCTTACTACCACACATTTTATGTAACGGCGTGATTTAGGGCATGACCCCAAACAACATTATCTCTCTTAACGGAAAATCGCTCACGTGGTCTTTAATTTGCATTTTGATACATTGTAGTTTAGTGTAATGGCAGTTTACTATCCTATAGTTTGATAAACTACCCTATATTTTATGTGACGGTGTGATTTAGGGCATGAGCCCAAATGGCGTTTCTCCCTTGATGGAAAACCGCTCACGTACCAAGCATGTGAGCGTCGCTTCAACCGTCTAACTCAAAATGCAGCTTTCAAATTTCGATCTCACGCATCAACCGCATCTACCATTAGCCTATGTGAGGAAACGATGCATCTTGGATCGATCCATTCATGAACCGTCGCTTTAGCCGTCTAGCTCAAAATGCAGCTTTTAAACATCACGGGCGATCCACCCATCCACCGTCGCATCGACCGCCAGTCTTTGTGAGAAAATGATGCATTCAGAGTCGAGCCATGTATAGACCGTCGCTTCAGCTGTCTTAAAATGAAGCTTTCCAACTTCACGGTCGATATGTGCATCGACCGTCTCATCGACTGCGGAGAGAGAGGAAAGAAGCTCACGTGAGTGGTTTTCCATCAAGGGAGATAATGCCATTTGGGGTCAGATCCTAATCGTGCCGTCGCATAAAATATAGGGTAGTAAATTGCCATTACATTAAACTACATGGTATCAAAATGCAAAATGCAAAATGCTTGGCATGTGAGCGGTTTTCCGTCGAGAGATAACGCCGTCTAGAGTCTGGCCCTAAATCGCACCGTAACATAAAATGTGAGGCAGTAAACTATATTTTTAAAACTATAGGATAGTAAACTGTTATTACACTAAACTACATGGTATCAAAATACAAAAACCCCTAAATATTAATCTATACCACCAGTAGTGCCTCTTTCTAGAACTTGTCAAGCACACTCAGATCTGCATGAAGGTTGTCTTCGATCAATTCCGTCTGAATATTTCTTTGCTAGTTCGAGTGATTGAAATGATAAATGAGTGTACATCCCCATTTGGACCACCAACAACTATTTTTCAATATCCTGATGTATGGATAAAAAAGTTGTGACCATCATCCATGAGAAGCCCCTTCATTATATGGTCCATAAACTGTCTACAATTATACCTTACTGAACTGAATCTGCTTAGAAAGCTGCATTCCTGCACGAGGTCCCATTTGCTATTCTTTCTTTCTATTGGATGCGTGATGTGAATATTAACGGAAGTTTATGCTTATCTTATGCAGCCTATGAACTATCAAAAAAGGAGGGCAAAGTGGGGACACCCGAAAGACCACTATCTGACCTTGGATTGTTAAGTTACAGAGGTTATTGGACTAGGGTTCTTCTAGAAATTTTGAAGAAGCATAAAAGCAACATTTCAATTAAGGTAAGCATCATTTTTACTTGAAAGCAAGAGCGAATGATCTGATGAGATTATCATTCTGAATTGTCATGCTAAACGTTGGATTGTGATCTTGGTCGATAAAATATTAGACAGTATTATCTGCATCTAAATAGTCAGCTGGAGTGTTTACTGCTTTGCTCTTTTGTCCACAACTTGTCATTCTTGCTCAGACGATGAGGATAGATGCGTATAGGGTGATTTATTTTCGAGATAGAAGTTTTTTGACATTTGGTGCAAGGGAATGATGTTTTGGCCTTTTTAAGCAGCCTAATTCAGTGAGCTATTTAGGATCTGTTGGAAATTTGAGTTGATACTGTTCCTAGTTATAAGTGGATCCTCAAATATTCTCATGATAGACAAAATCTGTTAATTGTCAAGACAATTCTGCTTTTATTTCTCTATTTCGTTTGCCCAAGAAACTTAATGCCAATTGTGCAACAGAACATGTGAAAGGTCGTTGCCATCTGTATGGTTAAATCCTCTTATGAGAGGTCTCAATTTGTATCCTCTCTTTGGGGATCTATGGTTGCTGCTTACTATAAGGAGATTTATGGTTGAGTTTTACGGGTTTTGCCGATCTAAACCAGGGTGAAAGGCTCAAATCTTTCTTTGAAAAACAAAGAATGCCAGTTGTGTGGTCCTTCCTGGTCTCTATATTTGCAACAGAGCAATCATTCAGGGCCGAAGTGGATAACTTATTAATCTCTAGTTGTCTCCTACAAAACTATTATATCTTTCTGAAGACTTGGTGGCACATTCTCGGCTCTTTGTGGAAATGTTGTGCATTCTTGTCGTTGTTGAGGAATTGGAGTCTGCTGTTACATGTTTCATTCCCTCATCATCTTGCAGGAACTCAGCGACATGACTGCAATCAAAGCTGATGACATCTTGAGCACCTTACAGAGCCTGGACCTGATACAATACAGGAAAGGTCAGCATGCCATATGTGCAGATCCAAAGGTCCTCGATCGCCATCTGAAGGCTGCTGGCCGTGGAGGCCTGGAAGTCGACGTCAGCAAATTGATCTGGACACCATATAAAGAACAAGGATAACTGTATATTGGCCTTTTAACATTGTAAATGTTCAAATAGTAACCTGTGTTACTGAATGCTATAAAGGGTTTTTGTATCATTATTCGTAGCTATGCTATTCAGCTTATAAACTGAAGTGTGAGTGGGTTGTCACCCAGATTGCTCCCTGTTGGCCCGCGGGTTCATCAATTCTTATGGTGTGTATCTCACCGAAAACTCCATGTTCGTGACTCTCTTTGGAGATTGCGGTTGACGTCGTAGTGGGAGTGCCCCTGGTGTGGTTTGGAAGCAGAGACGACTAACCATGTCTTGTTTGAGTGTTTGTTTGCTATCCAGGTTTTCTCCTTATTGACAGTGAAAGGGAACTTTGTTTTGCTATCTTGCTTTCGCGAATGTGATTCAAGATCCATCCTAGTGTTCTTGACGGGAGGTGCAAGAAGTGAGAAATCCAAAAGGATGCGGATTCTCTTGGGTTATGGCTTGTGGCTTGTATGGAAAGACCGAAATAGTAGAGTCTTTACGGACGCAGGGGAGTCAGTAGAGGCTGTGGTGTGCAAGGTCTTGGCGGATGAATTCCTCTCTAAGGGAGACTCTGGGGTTGTTGGTAGAGTACCATCGGGGTGGCGGGTGTTGGTACGGTGGTGTTATCTAACTCAATGGAGGTTGTTTTGGCTGTCGGGAAGCAGGTGATGGTTAATACGATGTTGCAAGGGGAGTTATTGGCTCTTCTAGAGGCATTGAAGATGGCAAGGTCACACGGCCTGAGGAGTATGATCCTAGAATCCGATTCATTAACGACAATCCAGATCCTCAATGAATTGAGAGGATGGCCTTCAAGCTTGGAAGATACAACTAGAGATGTATGGTTATCTGTCATATGGTTTGATTCTGTGTTATTTTTATATATCTCTAGAGACTTTAATGTATTGGCCGACGTTGTGACGCGGGGTACCCGTCGGTTAGGGAGAGAGTTTGCATGGTCTAGTGACTTGGGGTCTTTGTTGTTAGACAGCCTAACCTAAGACTGCTACCAGTATTGTAGTTTGTAATTAGCCTCAAGGCTCATCTCATAAAAAAAAAGAAGCTTGCTGGCTAGCATCCACTCATTTATGGTGGCCAGTTTTGTCCTAGTATTATGCAATATGAGCTCTTTAGCCTTTGGGGGCGTTTCTATACCAGTGTTTCAATTGTTTTTAGCTCAAAGAATAGATAGTTGAGCACTGATTTGTGTACGAGCGTTGATTTATGTACATGTTCACGTGGTATGTGTATTACACATGTCGTGAATCGCTAGTGGAATACCGATTCTCTTTTCTAGTTCATCGGTAGTGGGCTACATATGGACTAGATCAATGAATTGGTAGCTCACTACCAATATAATTCAATCAGTAGTCCACTACCGATTCATTGATCTAGTCCATTGATGATAGAATCGGTAGTGGACTACCGATTCGTGGCACGTGTCTATGCACACAAAGCTTTGTTCTTTGTGTACATGGCCAGCTAGCATGGACATTGCACATGTCTAGCTGGCTAGTCTATTACCAACGTCACTTGTGTCTCTTCCTCCTCCATCGTCTCTCCAAATGCCAAAACGAGAAACCCTAGCGCCACCGCACTCTCCTCACCGTCTTCTCTTCCATGTTCGAGGCCTAGTCAACCTCTCCTTGCCGTCGTCAAGTGAATCTCGTTCTCCCTCTATGCTTCGACCTCTCCACCGTCATGCTTGAAGCTTGTCGCTCTCTCCTTGGCATCGTCGTTCAGATCTCCCTCCATGCTCGAAGCGTCATTGACACCCTACCAGATGGCTCCATCTTAAAGACATGGTGCATGTGCATGGTGGAGCACGTGGAGGACAGAGAGATCCTCCTCTTGCATCATGCCGCTATGATCTACCTCCATCATCCTTAGCATGTCGATCGGCATCCATACTAGCCTCTTTGTCCTCCAGGCCATCATCATGGTACATCCTAAAATCTCACGAGTCCATCATCATGGTACATCCTAAAATCTCACGAGTCCAAATCCTCTTCGAGTCATTTTTTAAAGAGATGTTCATGCATGAGAGGTGTGAGACAGTAAGAGTGAGAGGAAGCTCCTAAGAACTCCATCTCGATGAAGCTGAAGCAGGTAAAGGCCCATGAGGCTAAGTCATCTGCTGCCTCGCCTCTCGTTCCGACCGGAGCAGCAAGGGTTTGTCATGAATTGGCTCTAAAGGAGGAATTTTCCTCTGCCTCCTTCCGTCACATTTTTTTTTGTTTTTCTTATGTGAGTTGAAGTAAACTAAGCAAAATATTTTGGATGGTAATTGCTTCTTAGTTCATTTTAGCTCTCGCCATGGTAATTGCTTCGTTGTAGATGGCTTAAAGATTTCATCGTTTTCAAACTCGTTTAAAAATTCGTGTTGCAATGAATCATAATTCGTGAAATGTGTATTACGAATTTATCACATTCGTCATGCAAATCATTTATACTCTTGTAAGTCACGCTTCAAAACATGACACTTGAAAGGCTAACATTAAGTGACTCAGGTTTTCTAGATCAAGTCTGCATACTCGTGCTACAATGAATCTAAATTTGTGGAACGTGTATCAAGAATTTCTCAAATCCGTCATGTAGACCATCTATACTCGTGTAAATCACACTTTGGAAGTGGGCACTTCTAAATTAACACCAAGTGACTTAATGTTTTTTGAATCAGATCTATCCATATTCGTGTATGTCACACTGTGGAACTAGGGTTGCAATATTTCACATTACATGCAATTAAGAGCGCTTGGCCTGCACACATTATTAGAAGTCCACGTAGTCAAATGTACAAGAGTATGCATCGCTAGCCGAGATCCACGATGAATAGCTTCAATCGACCATAAAGCTCACATAAATCGCTGGTGCAAAATAAAGCAAGATCTTTACGGAAACAATAAAGAAAACAAATCAATGCCGCGAATCCTATAAGGGTGAATGGTAGCACGAGCCAGAGTGTAATCATCGGCACCGTTCAGCCCTGCAAGCTTGTCGCATGATGGCAGCACGCTTCCTTTCCACCAATGCAAAGGCCGCCATTGGTGGCAAGGTTGAGCAAGTGGCCGATGCCGATGCATTGTAGGGAAGTTGGAGCATGGCCAGTTAGGCGATGCCACGTAGGGTAGATGGAGGCCTGAGGATACGAGGAAAAGGGTAGCACCAACGAAGGAGGAGACGATGAGAGAGGTACCATCGATGGCGCCAAGGAGAGGGCGAGAGGGCGGCAACTACGGCTTCGTTCCGGAGATGATGGAGAAGTGATCGGGGTATCTATTCTTCCCGTTGTGACGAGCAAAGGCTGGCGGAAAGAAAAGGCGACGAGAGGAGAGAGTGGCGGTTAGGGTTTGTTTCAGAAGATGATGGAGGAATGACCGAGTACTATTCAAACTAAATAGATATATTAAGCCATTCATGAATAGATCCATTAACCCAGTATACATTAAAAAAACTATTAAACACATAGCCATGTCGGCCATGTGTGATACACATGAGTACATGACGCTTGGTCATGTAAACAAATCTTTTTCTTATATAGTTTTGTCTGCAGGCCTGACGGCAGCCAACTAATTAAGAGCATGGAACTGATTCATGCGTCAGCTCATCAGCAGCACATGGTGCCTTACACCACTGTTTCTGTGCTGGGTACATCAATCCGGCTGTGGCAGTGTATGTGACGAGGGCTGATGGAGGGTTGGCATGCTATGCAAGGAGTGGATACAAAGATGTGGCCACTTTAAGATACAGAGAAGTTTCCTACGCACCTACCCACTTTGAATAGTGTGAGGTGGTTCCTAAAAATTAAGACTAGTCGTTGGAGTGCTGTGGAAGGGGACCAAATGCAGCATGGTGGGAGTTATATAACCAAGTCATGCTTAGAATTAGGCTGGCATTGCTTTCAAAGAAATAGTCTCTGGTAGAGCTCTCATGAGCACCATAAGAAGCAGGGAGAGAGAGAGAGAGTTTGAGCACCCCATAAACTTCCAGATGCTCCGCACGTGCAAAAAAGACTTGTGGAAGCACAACACCGTTGGGAGCATCTTGAAAAAAGTTGTTGTTCAGGGACTTTTAGGTATATATTCCAATAAAGTTTCAATCTTACGTACGTACTCATCTAAAATCAAAATGTATCGTGTTGACAATAACCATTCGAGTATCAATTGATGAAGGTGTCCACACCTCTAGGAGACTAGGACTAGGAGGGGTCCGGTCCGTCTATATATGATTGATGAAATGTAAATTTCTTCGCCGAGATCGAGTAATGGCACGTAATTTGTCGTATAAATTGATGAAAGTATGATGGACTCTGCGTAAATATTTTGCTTGTTTTGTGCTCAAGACTATTCTGGTTATCTCGGGACATATCCTCAAGGAAAAAAAAACAGTTACGGGGATACTGAAATAATTGACATTTTCTTAAGGGGTATAAACATAAAGATCCATCTATTTATATATATATATATATCATTATTATATGAGACTATGATTATAATTGAAATTTTCGTTGTTCTACGTGACGGGAAAATATACTAGGTGGAGCTTATGTGATATGATAATCCTAGGTTGAGGGGGGTTTATTGGGAGAGAGTTATTGGGTGATTATTGGGATGAGTTTGGTGGTTACCCTATCATGTGACATGAGACACAACTAGTATATATATAAAGAGTCTCTATTTAATTTTCTTTCATGATAAGAAGTACAACATTATTTTTGAATATGATGCTAAGTTAATGAACGTGGTTTAAGGGAATCCCAAAGAGTCGCGTAGTTTGGGCCACCACAAAATTATTATTATGAGACAAATTTGTCAAAATCTATCGGGTGGTAGAACTAAGACCTGTTTGGTGTAGGATGACTCAGGAACAAAAGAAGCCAATGTTAGTCACTTGAACACTACTTCGCTTGGCGAAAAAAATATATGTGATAGTGATGTTGTCTGCTGAAGAAAATGTTCTATTTTATCCACCGATTAGCTCTATATATGGAATGGTCTCATAGTCAAGTTTGATGTGTGCAGTCATCGGTCTCATAATCAAGTTTGCTGTGTGCAGTCATCGGACAACATTTCAATGATAAAAAACCTCTTTTACGTACGTAAACAATCACTGATTATTCACAGATAGGGAGTATCCAGTTGTTGCTTGACATTGACATTAGTATAAAAGTTCGATCAGTAGGGAGTATATATTTCAAGCCTTGAATCTTCTTGGATCAGGATAGAACAGGTATATTGGTTATGTATTTTATTATTCTAATAGCCTTTGAAAAGTTGATGCAGGACCAAGTCCAGACCTGATCGAGTCCGATCCGGAGCAGCTCTCGAGGCGATCCGGACACGTTCGGACCCCATCCGTCCGATTCAGATCTTCGTACGACCCCGATCGTCGGATGGGCATAACTTTCGCTCACGACGTCCGATTGGGGCGTGCGACCAGTCAAAACGACCGGCTTGACGAGCCCGTCAAGAATCATCGGAGATCGAAGATCTCTTCATGACCTTGACCTCCGAATCGCCAGATTCCTTTTCCTTTGGCTTAAAATCTCGTTTTAGTTAAAAACTTTCCTTTTTAGGCAGTTTGTTTGGGTCTTTCTATTTTTAACAAATTCCCTATTTCTAATAGGTTTCCTCCTCTTGGAATTCCGGATTTAATACTTGGATTAGGTTAATTATGTTTGAGTCCATGTATGAGTTGGTATGGTCTCTCCTTAAACCTATAAAAGGAGGACTTAGTGTTTGTAAGGGGAGTTTTTTTATGATAAATAAAAATTAGGGTTTTTGGTTTCTCCCCTTGAGAAATCTGGTTGTCTCTCCCATAAAGAGGTTCACGTTTACCCTGCGCCAAAAGTCCTTCATATTAATCAGCACTTATAAAATTAAAGCACCGTAGCTGCCACTTGAACCACCCGGAGACAGAGAGATGAGTTTAAATATGAATCGTGATTTATGTACATGAGTATGTATACATTGCACATAGCATCGAATCGGTAGTGAGATACTGATTATCAATGGACTTTATTAAGCAATCAGTATCTGACTATCGATGGACTAGATTAGTCAATCGGCATCTCACTACCGATTGAATATACCAATGATCAAATCAGTGATAAAATACCGACCTCACCCGCATTGCCCTTCGATGCGCGCGCGGCCTCGGCGCCAACATCGACCGGTGGCGCACTAACGGCGTGTAAATGGGTTGATAGTAGTCACAAGCGTGTCACGTGATCAGTTTATCGTTAATCCATATAACGTCATTGGGGTGCTTGAATCAGTTACCTTAGGTATTATAACGTGATGGTATTGAATTACAAATCTCAAATCTTATAATACAAAATGTATTTTTGAAAAAATACATGAAACGGAATGCAAAAATCCTTAAAAAAAAGAAAAGAAGAAGAGTGAATCCGGTGTCGGATACATGCGGGATCCGACTCGTCTCCATCTCCGCTCCTTTCTAACGTGGGAAACGAGCTAAAGGGGGGCATGGGAATCGCAGGAATCCCGGCTCATTCCGTTTCCCGTAAAGAAAAAGAGACCGTTACGTGTTGGAACTATTATAAGGACTGCGCGCACGGGCGTTTGACTGGGTCCGACGTGGCGTCAGTGGGCCCCCAGTGTAGGCTTTACCAAATAGGGGCGGCGGCCTGCCCGCTGCCCGATGAGGTCCTTCTCTACCGCGACTTAGCGAGTCTTTGACTACTCCCGGGCAGCCAACTCAAGCAAGGACCGGTGACGGCACCCCTCTCTCACTATAGTCCCTCTCTCTCTCTTAAAGAATGGAAAAAATCCAGCGGGTTTTCTTTTTCTCAGTCGAGATAAGAGAAAAAGGAGATCGTATTCCAAGAAAAAGGGGAAAAGGTTTTGGGGGTGGAATCCGATAAAGGCTTCTGGAATCATCCGTGTGGATCGCTTTTGGAACATCTAATCGTTTGGTGGGTCTCGAATCCGGGCTCGGATTCCGATCCTGGGGGTGTTCTTGCCCGGGAGAATGGTCGTGGATTCCCGGTTTTTTTGCTTTTTTTCAGGTCGTTTGACCGATTAGGGTTTCTTGGAGGGGTTTGGGTCGATCTTGGGGAGGTTGTTGGAGTCGAGGGAAAGGGCGCGTGGAATGGTTGTGGATTCCGGGGTTTTCTGAGGGCTTCTGATCGATTAGGGCTTCTTGGAGCCGCGGTTCTCCAGGTTTGGATGGATCTGGGGCGGCTGGTGGAGTAAGGAGACGGGTTTTGGTGCTGTAGACCATGGGGTTGTGGCTTTTGTGGTTGTTGCTGGTGCTCCAGCCCATCTCTAAGGTTTGCGCTAACGTGGAAGGTATTAATAGTGTTAGATGTTCAATTTTGCAAACAATTTCAACTAGTGTTAGATGTTCAATTTTGCAAACAATTTCGAATGGATTTGATGCTGTCTCGGTATATACGCATAGGCAGTAGCTCTTTGTGGATTTCATGTAGATGGCACTATTGCTATTGTTGCAGATATAATCTTTGCTTTAATGGTTGCTTTAGTAATTTGTGGTGATTGTTTTAGGAAAAGGGCTGGGCAGCCCCTGTCTCGACTCTATCTGCTGCTGTTCTCTGGGATTTTATTAGAAAGCTTACAATGGATATAATCAGATAGCTGTAGCGGAGGACATAAATTCTAATGTTTTTATGGTATAAGGGGTTGTTTATGGTGCATGTTTTTGTTGTCTGATTTGGGGTGTTGTTGTGAACTTCTAGAACTCTAGCATGCTAAAGGGAAAAAGTGGTCTACTGTGGATCGGCTAACGCTTTTGCATTTAACGGTTTTAGTATGATCTTCCATAACAAGTGCATGGGATTTCTTTTGAAACCAATTCAGTTATTGGGTCGTATTTTTCATTTTAGGTGTCTCTTGATAGTCCATTTGAGGCTTTGAATGCGTGGATGTTGGCGTGTGGGGCTTGACATGAATAATTTGGTCAGTCATAACCCAAAAGTAAACACCTGCTCATATAATCCTTTTATTGAGTTTAGACCAACTACTCCAGACTTTAAATGTCCACCTACTTGAATCGTCTTCTTCAGAATATGTGTAATTCTCCAACCGAGTGCCTTGCATTTAGGCATGGACACCTAAATCCTTTTGGGGGAGCATTGGGTTTGAATCTCAAAAAACATTGCTTAGAATCTTTTTGAATGTTAATATGTTTCTTTTGATCTTGTGATGAATTTGCCAATTTAAAGTTGTGTCACTCTTTTTTATTTACGTTTATGATTTTATCTTTGCTGACTTGTCAAGTCATATATGGAATTTCTTTAAAGCCTATATGCCGTACTCACTTTTAAGTTACTATAGATTGAGTTTTGATACCTTATAGCGTTTTATTCCTTTGTTAACAGGTGATGCTTTACATAGTTTGAAGAACAACTTAAATGATCCTAATAATGTGCTACAGAGTTGGGATCCTACTCTGGTGAATCCATGTACATGGTTCCATGTTACATGTAACCCTGACAATGTTGTTATTAGGGTGTAAGTGAATGCATACTGTATACGCATCATGTGAACTTAGATTGTCATTGCTTAACATCTGATTAAGTAAATATTTGCTATGTTTCTTTCTTTCAGTGATCTTGGAAATGCACAATTATCAGGTACATTGGTCCCCCAACTTGGTCAGCTGAAAAATTTGCAGTACCTGTAAGTTTTGTATTCTAAAAGTTGATTTATGGTATTGTTATTTCCTTGATTGCAAATCTATCTTATAAGGGAAAGACGGGTTGTCTCTTTGTCTCTTTTATATTTAGGTGTTGACACTTGGCGAATGGAGTTAGTGGGGAGAGAGAAAGATGTAGAGAGAGGGGGTTGGTTATAACCGTGCCAGGTGGCAAGGGGCCCACTATATATATATTGTGGAGGGAAAGGGAGTTAATGGGGAGTTAGCACTAACTGACCGTGCCAGATGGCATGGGCCCACCCTAAAAAGGGATATGTGGAAGAATTTTATTTGTAGCATTTTATTGTTTGGTATTTTATGAAGTGTAGTGGGTTTTAAGTGTTGGGATTTGGTTTGCCGTGCGGGTTTCATGTCAAGAGAAGAGGGGGAATGTGGGATGTGCTGTGAGATTAGATGTTAGCAATGGACAGGGAACAGGGTTTGGGGCTAATCAGTATTTTCCACATCATTTACAATTAAGAAAAGGGGTTTGGGACAGGGAACATTTTTTCGAATGTGGACCACGTTTTTCTATTCCTTTTGAAAGAACTCTGTTGCATCATTGATGATGATCTCTGGTGTAAATGGGTCATGAGTTTTTTAAGTCCTTTTGAAAGTAAATTTAGACATGAAAATGCCAATTTCAGCATAAAATAATAATAATTCAATGCGTTTAAATTTCTTGCCATTCATTTAGATATGCGATCTTAGTACTATCAAATTATGCCTTTAACTAAAAAACCATGCTAGGGGCATGGGAATCTGCTAGTCTTTTATATATAGCAAGATGGTTATAAGTTAACCCACTTGTTGTCCTACGTGGAGCTTATGTGGAGGGGGTATCCTATGTGTGGGGGAGGGGGGAAGTTAGTGGGGGAGAGAGAGGGTGATGCGGACACCATCTATTTTGAGTCGTAGTCCCATTTAGGGGTGAGCAGAACCGAACCGAACCCGAAAAACCGAACCGAACCGAATTAGTTCGGTCCATTCGGTTCGGTTCTTCGGTCCATTCGGTTCGGTTCTTGAAAAAAAACTTCGGTTCTCGGTTCGGTTCTTGAAAAAAAAAATTCGGTTCGGTTCGGGTCAGAACCGAATAACCCGACTACCCATTAACCCGTTAACCTAGACTACCCACTAACCTAAACTACCCACTAACCGAAATTTCGGTTCGGTTCGGAACCGAAATTTTCGGTTCGGTTCGGAACCGAAATTTTCGGTTCGGTTCGGTTCCATTCGGTTCCAAGCCGAATTTCGGTTCGGTTCGGTTCCAATTATTTTGGAACCGAAAAATTCAATTCGGTTCGGTTCGGTTCCAATGGTAATTCGGTTCGGTTCTCTAAAATCTGGATCGAAAAAAATTCGGTTCTTCGGTTCTGGACCGAGAACCGAACCGAAGAACCGAATGCTCACCCCTAGTCCCATTTTATTAGAGTCTTTGTATTTGAGTTTGAGTTTTGTTGTTATTTGGGTTGAGTCCATTTGAGTTTGTATTGGTTGAGTCGGTTCCCTTACCCTATAAAAGGGGACCTAGTTATGTCTTGAGGCATTTTTTTATATTTGCTTCCCTCTAAGCTTCTCTCTCCTCGTTTCCCTGCCTTCTCCTCCTCCCCCTCCTTCCCCTCTTCCCTCTCCTCCCATCTTCCTAACCAGTTCAGCTGACAGCCTACATCAGGGGGGTTAGTGGGGAGTTACTATGGGAGGGGGAGAGAGAGGAGGGGTAGTGGGTGGTTACCCTGCTAGGTGTCAAGGGGGGCCACTAGTGGGATTATAGTCTACTGATTTTGTAGGTTAGCATGCTTCTGTATCCAATAAAAAAGAAACTTTGAGCAATACGTTGCATGCTGTTTTTCTTCTTCCATTTAAAACAAACACTGCGATTTATGTGCTTTAGAAGTTGATTGTTTTCAAATAAGACGCTCTTTTAACTAGTTGGTTTTGCTACTAATTCTGATATTCACTAGTTGGGAAACTTCGTTACTGATCTGGCCGTCCTTTACCTGTTTAATCATCACAATAGTATATATCATTTGCAACCAAGAGCTGCCAAGAGGATATGTTGGAAAAAAAAATCTACTGATGGCTCCCTATATTGTTGGTTTAATCAATTTGGTTGAACTGAACTGCCCCAGCTAATAATGTGTATTGGATATAATGACATGACCAGTTGCCGCCTTCATTTTTTTTTTTCTTGGCTGAAAGCGAGGTGACCTTGATTAATCATGTCAGCCTCTTGTTCTCCCAACTGCTGGGGAAATTGAGTCACAGAATCTGTCACCTTCCTTAAGCTCCATCACATCATCTTCTTGGATTTTAGTTTTCTACTTCATGGCTGACTCCATCAATGCCCGTCTTCGATATTCGTTATTGCCCCTTCAACACAACTATACAGTAGGACCTTTCCTTGACATCGGCGCATGCTTAAATCATTTTAATCAGTTTTTTAATATGTTGGCGCCAATTAGTCACTGCTACTCTGCAAAGCATTCCTTTCCTATATTGTCCTTCCTATTTTTTTGGGCATATCCGCCTAAAATCCCATCTCTGTAGCCCTCTTGTATATCTGAGCCTTTTCTATCACCCTCCATTTTAAACCTTTCTAATTATAATTCTGGTATTTTTTTTGTAAACGTCATTTTTAAGTCTTTAAGCCAATCATATGCAAAGCAGTTCTCCACTTTATCTTTCAAGCTTTGAATCGGGAAATAGGTTGCAAAGTTTACCTTGTATAGTAGACCCATAAATATACCAAAAATATTATACCTTTAAGCTTAAAGAAGAGGAATATATATGCACGTCTTTGTGGAAGTTTTGGATTTCTTTCTAGCATTCTTGAATGTTTGTCTTCTACTTAGCATGTCATAAATGTGTTTTACTGCTAGAATTTGCATTTTCCAAAGAGATCTATTTCTGAAATTTATCAGCAAAATCATAAAAATGCCTATAGGTTGGTTATTGCTCTAAATCGGGTTGTAATTGCTCAATTAGTTTACTTTTCTTGGTTTTCTTGTGTGCATTCTTTCTGTTCAGTACTGATAAGTCATCTCTTATTAACAGGGAACTTTATAGTAACAACATTAGTGGAACAATACCTCCTGAGCTTGGAAACCTGACCAACCTGGTGAGCTTGGATCTGTACTTGAACAGTTTCACAGGTCGAATCCCGGACTCCCTAGGGCAGCTCACGCAACTTCGTTTCCTGTATGTATATAAGCCTCTCTAAGTTTATTGTACTGCAATTTATGGTTCACTTTTGCTTGTTACTGGTAATTTATCTTGTTTCTAGCAAAAATCAAATTTATAAGACCAAGTTTTTTAAGCCAAGCCCTTGTTAAAGGCATTGCAAATCCCCTGAATTCAAAACGTGGTTGCACTGAAGTTGCTTGAATATTCTAACAGTGTTGCCTGCAAGTATGGAATATTGCAGCTTATTTGTTCTTCCTGTGTCTCAACTTTTATGTCTTCATTGCTCTTAAACTCCAACAATGCCTGCATCTGTCTCTTTGTTTAATCATTGTTCATCGACTCAGATGATCCCATTTGTCTTTCAAATATGGTGGCTTCCTTGTTCTTCGTGTTGTATCTCATGTTCTATGTGGCCGGTTATTCCTGTATCCAACATTTGCTATAATTGTTTTCATATGCTTTAATCAATGACAAACCAAATGAAAAGCATCCTATATTCTTATAAATAGCTGTGCTAAGTTGTGATAGTTTGGATTTAGTGGTTTGCATTGAAGTCCTTGAATATTTACCAACCACTGTAATCTCCGGCGTACATGTAACCTGCAGTTTCTTGTTCTTTTTGTTGTAGCTCAACTTGGGATCCTGCCTTTTTCTCATCTAAAAATTGTCAATTGTGAAGGATTTTGAAGGAGGATTACTAGAAACGTAGTTGCAAATGCCTCAGATTTTTTTTATTATTTTTTTTATAGTTGATCGGACTTTCTTGTTTTACTTTAAATGTACAGAAACTTTTGGGATCATTACTTACTTGATTGTTTGATACTCTTGTGGAAGGATAGCCGGCTTAACAACAATAGCTTGTCGGGCCAGATTCCACAATCTTTAACCCTCATTAATGCTCTCCAAGTTCTGTAAGTAGTGTCTCTTGTATCTCGGCTTTTAGTTCTACTTCCAATGTTTGAATTATCCCTTTATGGTGATATGACTGTTACTGTATCACAACTATGCAGGGATCTGTCAAACAACGATCTATCCGGAGAGGTTCCAGCCAAAGGTTCTTTTTTACTCTTCACTCCCATCAGGTATCTTACAACAAATATTTGAAACAGCTTTTTACTCCACCCAAATAATATCCTACAACAAGCATCTTAAACAACTTGGCTTGTGAAGCATTGCCTGGGACATACATGTTGACTGTGTAAATGATACTTGCAGCTTTGCTAACAACCCTAAATTATGTGGTCCTGGTACAACGAGACCTTGTCCTGGTGCTCCTCCATTTTCTCCACCACCTCCATTTGTTTCACCAGCACCACCATCATCAGAAGGTAATCATGACCATGTAAGACAGCTTAAATGAGCAGTTTTCTTATGACCTTGTCCCTGCAGCCAGACAGAGTCTAATCATCATACTGCTATTGAGACAGTACTCCACTTCCTTTATTGCAATCAGATTGTGTTAGATCATTGTTGAGGGATGGAAACCTTGTCTGCTGTGATTTTTTTTCTTTTTCGAAGTTGCTTGAAGAATGTCTACCATCTATTTGTCAACCTGGATTGGGCTACCCATTATTTTTTGCTGAGTGTAGCCACATCCATAACATTTTGCTACTAGTCCTTACTCGTATTCAGTTTGTCATTAGGTTAGAATATTATAGATATGTCAGCAATGGCTTGACGAAGGGTTCTTTCTGTTTGAGGCTAATTGCTTCGCAGCATATTGCTTCTGCTGTTTGACAAAAGAAATGCTTCATCTTCTTTAGGTTACATATATTTGCAGTGCTTTATACAGGAGACTCTGATATAGGATTAGCTCTATGTTTTATACTAATAGATAAGTGACCTTTATGTACAGGAAGCAGTGCCTCTAACCCTGGAGCAATTGCTGGAGGAGTAGCTGCAGGTGCTGCTTTGCTGTTTGCTGCACCTGCCATTGGGTTTGCTTGGTGGCGTCGTCGTAAACCACAAGAATATTTCTTTGATGTACCTGGTAAGTAACTTACTAGGGATATTACAAATAAGGCATATACATTCGAGATGCAAATTTTAGATTTTTTCCTCCTCGGTGAAGAATTTTTGTATTTTCCTTGAGCAGCTGAAGAAGACCCAGAAGTTCATCTGGGCCAGCTTAAAAGGTTTTCACTTAGAGAGCTACAAGTTGCAACTGATGGCTTTAGCAATAAGCACATCTTGGGAAGGGGAGGCTTTGGAAAGGTTTACAAAGGTCGTCTTGCAGATGGTTCACTGGTTGCAGTAAAAAGGCTAAAAGAAGAGCGCACGCCAGGTGGGGAGATCCAATTCCAAACAGAAGTTGAGATGATCAGCATGGCCGTGCATCGGAATCTGCTCAGGCTACGTGGCTTTTGCATGACACCCACGGAGCGGTTGCTGGTATATCCATATATGGCTAATGGAAGTGTTGCATCATGTTTAAGAGGTAAATTTTCATCGTTGTCACTGTCATATGGTTATTATTGCCATAAAATTTTCGAATAATCATGCAGAATAAATGTTTTGCCGTAAAATTTGATAAATAATTGCTAGTGTACTATGTAATATGTGCTGTGATCTGAGATTCTATTTTTACAGTACTCTCTCTTGCTTTCTTGGCTGATTGCTCAAGTACCATTTGTAGCAGTTTCTGATTAGACAATAACAAATGTGTGTTGCTATGTGAGTTGTGCTCCATAGTCCTCTAAGCAAGTCGTCTGCTGGTCATTGACAGAACGCCCACCAAACGAACCTCCACTTGATTGGCCAACTCGTAAAAGAATTGCATTGGGATCTGCAAGGGGTCTGTCTTACTTGCATGATCATTGTGATCCGAAGATTATACATCGCGATGTCAAAGCTGCAAATATATTGTTGGATGAGGAGTTTGAAGCTGTTGTTGGGGATTTTGGCTTGGCCAAGCTAATGGACTACAAAGATACCCATGTAACAACTGCTGTTCGTGGTACAATTGGACATATTGCTCCAGAGTACCTATCCACAGGGAAGTCTTCAGAAAAAACGGATGTTTTTGGGTACGGAATCATGCTTTTAGAGCTTATTACTGGACAAAGGGCCTTTGATCTTGCTCGGCTTGCAAATGATGATGATGTAATGTTGCTCGACTGGGTAAGCATTTTTCTCTGTTCAAACCAATTAGCTTTTGGTACTTATCTGTTTTCATTTGTCATGGACCCTGGATTTCATAGCTATGTTTTTGGCCAAAATTAGCTCGATCTTAGAAATTGTTAATACAAGTTTTTGGAATTTTAAATTGCCTTTTCCATAGCAAGATTTCTGCTGTATTGTATGCATTTTTATGATATCTGAGAATTCTTAGGTTTTACTGTTCTGAGAGCTTCTTACTACTAGTTTTTTAGACAATCTGTTGTAGGGATTGGTTTGTGTCAACTCAAAATGCTTTGGAGTAACATGTATGTCGGATATTGTTGATTCAAGCTTCAAAGGTGATTGATAGGGATATGTTGCAGAATGTTTCTTCACTGCCTTTTAGGAGCCCTGCCCTAATATTTCAATGTTTGCCTATTCAATTTCAAGTCCTTTGGATAACTATGTGCTCTAAGAGGTTCAACGCCCTATCATTTGGTCTCCTTGTTACTCATTGAACAGTTCTCGAATATGAGAACACGAAGAACCCGTGGATCTTTTTTCTTTATGAAACTTGCAATTCGGACATGTAAGTTTGACACTCTACCATGGTTCATTCCCAGGTCAAAGGTCTACTCAAAGAGAAAAAGCTGGATATGTTGGTTGACCCCGATCTTCAAAACAACTACATTGAAGCCGAGGTAGAGTCACTCATCCAAGTTGCACTCCTCTGCACTCAGGGCTCTCCAATGGAGCGGCCGAAGATGTCGGAGGTGGTGAGAATGCTCGAAGGAGATGGCCTTGCAGAGAGATGGGAGGAGTGGCAGAAGGTAGAAGTTGTACGCCAGGAGGTCGAGATGGCTCCTCATCGCAATTCTGAATGGATAGTTGACTCCACGGACAACCTTCATGCAGTTGAACTATCCGGTCCTAGGTGATCTTAAAAACCAGACAGCGCAGAGAAATAGGTTGAATTTATTTATGGCCTCTTCCATTTACCCTCTTTATTATGTCTTATATAATCTCATCTTGTATCCAAGCATAATCCACATCGGTGTATATGAATCTTGTGCCTGTTTATCATCTGCGGCAATTTATTAATGATGTCTGTTGCTTGTTATTGTGTTCTTTGATGATGCTTTCTGGCGTCTATTCTCTCAGAAATTAGAATTTGGGCAGGTTTGTCCCCCTTTTTTTTTTGTTCGTTTCGTTTTGTTATAAAACATAAAAATGAATGCATTGGGGGCTTGAAGTGTGCAAATAATGTTAATCATCATCCAAGGCATCCAAATTAGGGATTCGGGCAGGGGTGTTGAAGTGCTGATGAAAATTGCAAGTCTCAATGCGTGAAAGATGGATGGTGGATGATGACATGACTTCCACTCTATTTTAACGACTGTTTATTTATTTCTTAATAGTTCATTCTCCTTTTTTAAATGTGTAAATAAAAAAAATCACCTCATAATCTCTTAATAATTTATTCTATTTTTTTAATATTTGTAAAGGGAAAAAAATCACAATCTAAGAGGATCACGGGATACTAGCAATGAAGCACATACCACATGTCACATCTCATGAAACGGAGTCCTTCAAATCTTCGTCTTTATAAGTATGTTCCAAAAACTCTACTAAAACTCAAAAAAAGGCACGTCTCTCAAACACCATCTAATCTCAGGATTCCTCTTACAGGTGGGGGATCCATGCAAAAATAAACACAGGAGAGCTTATAAGTGTGGTCCCTATGTCAATAAGTAGAGGATATTGCAAGTTAGTAAGGAAAGGGGAAAATAGCAAGGTCAAGGTGAAGAAGAGTGAAGACCTGCATAGGGGTCAATGGAGATGATGATGGTGGTGGTCAGGTCAGTGGTCAGGCCCAGGCCGCTTTTAATTTCACCCCTACCCTACCTTCACATGTGCCTACTACAACACACACAAACACATGGACAGGCCACCCTTTTGGCCTTTCCAATTTTATTTCTTTTGACAGCTCCAAGCTTTGTTGGTAGATGATACATCAAGATGCATGGCATGTGGATGCACATGGAAAGAAGAGAACAACAAACCTATTTACTATCCAAAGCCATGCCATTCCTCCCATCCTAGTAACCCATGCTCTTGCATCCTTTTGGGCTTTATTAAACTTTATCTTACAATTTGGCCCATCTCAAATCCAAATCATCTTTCTATACTTAAAAATGAGGAAATTGGGGTTTTGGTTTGAAAAAAAAAAAGTTTATATTTTGTAATTTTCATAATATGGTCAAAACATTTTGACATTTTCCAATGTTTCCTCAAAAACCATGCCTCTTATTTTTCTAGATAATATTTTTTTCTCTTTTTTTTTTCAGACCAAACAGACCATTAAAATGTTTAGAGTACCTCCTTCTCACTCTCACCTAAAAAAAGGTTTTCTTGGGCAGTCAGAAATCTAACCAGCACTGTCTTAAAAATAACATGCTGGTTGGACCTAATTGGATCCTTCTACAATTAATGAGCACAAGTTTCTCCATTAATAAAATCTTAGGTGGACTAAAAATTTCAAATATCCTTTTCATGAAACTCTCACTATCATAATGAAAGTACACCCCCCTCCAAACTTAATCTCTCTATCATAACCCAACAGCTCCCATATCCTTAAACAACAACCATCATCAAGTCAATTTCTCACTAGAATCACTACTATAATCAACAAACAAATAAACAAGAGAGAAATTAACTATCAAAGCCCTCCATTCTTAACACCTATTATCTTTCTGGCCAAATAATGATGACATTAAAGACAAGAAGAATAAAGAAAAATTTCCCCATTTAATCTAGTTTATTTCCATCTTAGTAATTAGGACCTTCTTACTGTACTACAGAACATGCCACCTTGACACGACCACATTCATTTTTGTTACATAATATGCCATTTTAATCAGGAAATTTTAAGGAAAGCATAAAAAAAAATAATGAATATAAAACCCAAAAATAAATTAAATTTACTGCCAAACTTTTTTTTTTTGAGGATAAATCTAGGGATTAAAGATCTCCTAAACCAGAAAAAATTAAAAAAAAACTGTATTAAATTGAGACCTAATAATAATGGAATAATAATAAATAAATGGGAAGCCTGAAAAGGGTCTCTCTCTCTCTCACACACACATTCTCATCATCCATCATGTGGGGGGTGTTGGGTCTCTGTCTGTCTGTCTCTCTCTCTCCTCTCTCTTGTTTTCCAACTACACTTGCTGTTGTCCTTTACAGACTGTTCTCTCTTATAGCTACTAGTTTTTGTTTCTCTCTCTAAACATCTCCTCCTCCTTTGCATTCCCATCTCTCTTCTCTCTTCTCTATTCTCTATCTCTAGGGTTTCGCATTCCCCCCATGCTTGGGGTTCCCATCTCGCCTTGAGATTATTGATTCAGGGAGGGGAAATGCTAGTCCATCTCCGTTTCTTCATCCTTCTGTTCTTCTTCTCGGCGAGGTCGCTAGGACAGCCCTCCGACGAGATCCAGTCGCTTTTGGAGTTCAAGAAGGGCATCCAAGCTGACCCGTCCGGGCTGCTCGCGTCCTGGGGCCACTTGCCGGCCACGGCGGACGGGGGCGGCGGCGCGGCCCCGGCCGCCGCCCGGAGTGGATGCGCCGTGGCCTGGCACGGTGTCGCGTGTGACGGCTCGGGATCCGTGAGCTCCATTACGCTCCCTGGGCTTGGACTTGCTGGCGAGCTCAAGCTTTCGACTCTCTTGTCTCTCCGGTACCTCCGCAACCTGACGCTAGCTGGGAACGCGCTCTCTGGCCGCCTTCCGCCTCAGCTGGGAACGATTTCTACTCTCCAGCACCTGGACCTCTCCTCCAACTTTTTCTACGGTCCCGTTCCAGGGCGCATCGCGGACCTATCGGGCCTTGTTCACCTCAACCTCTCTTCCAACAAACTCTCCGGTGGATTCCCCACCGAGTTACTCAACCTCACGCAGCTCCGCGTACTCGATCTCCGGTCCAACGATCTCTGGGGGGATACTGGTGTGCTGCTTTCCCAGCTCCGCAACGCAGAGCATCTGGACCTTAGCGAGAACAAGTTCTTCGGTGGGCTCGACTTGGATGCGACGAACCTTTCGAACTTGGCAAACACGGTAAGGTATGTAAATTTAAGCGGGAACAGTCTCAGCGGAGGGTTCTTCAAAGGGGATGCGATGCGGTTGTTTAGGAACTTGGAGGTGTTAGATTTGGGACAGAATCGGATTAGTGGGCAGCTTCCGGTGTTTGATCCCTTGCCGAGTTTGAGAGTCTTCCGAGCGGGGAACAATATGCTGTTCGGATCTATACCGGAGGGGCTCTTTGGGAGCGCAATGCGGTTGGTGGAGCTTGATCTTAATGGTAATGGGTTCACAGGTATAAAACTCGAGGCTTTAGAAACTGATTTTTGGTCATTGTCATTTGGTTTCTTTCGAAAGTTTTTAGCTAAGATCTGCTTGAATTTTGGTTTGTAGTTCTGTTTCGTTAGAATCTCAATGAGTAAGAGCAAATATTTACGGAAGAGAAGTACGCTGATAAAGGTATTTATCTATTTTGATTAGTGACTTTGTGGATGTTAACGAGAGGTATGGAGTTGAAGAAAAAATCTTGTAAATTTTAGCCTCAACCGATCAACCCCTTCATTTATTATAGTGAGAAAGAATCATCCTCGAGGCCAGACATGGGGCTGAGTGTAGATTTTGTTTCAAAATGCATTCCAATATAGTGATAGAATCTTCCTCTGCCAGTGAAAATGCTTGGAGAAGATTCCTTTACTATGTTAGCTCTAGTTTTATTTTTGGTCTTGGAAGATATCGAGATTCATTTTGGAAATGGCGATCTGTTCCAAGAAAAGTGTTTCATTGTTATTCTTTTCTCTACAATGTGAATGATCATGGTTCTGTGTCATCTTGGACATTTTTAAGTTTACCTTGTATGACATCACATGCTTTTGCTCTTATCATTATTGTTTTTTGAACTCCATACTCTGTAATCAAGTTTTATTTCAGTGGATAAACTTGAGAGGCTTATTAGTTTGAACTCTTCGTCGAAAGCTAGATGCTTTGGACTTTCTGATGATCTATATTTCAAATGACGTAAATATCCTAACTATTCTTACGTAAATTATTCATTTGCAGGCTATATTCGTGATATTAACTCAACTACTCTGAAGGTCTTGAACATTTCTTCCAATGCATTATCGGGATCATTGCCCTCTGATATAGGAAGTTGCATGTCAGTTGATTTGAGCGAAAACTTGCTTTCTGGTGACCTATCTGCAATGAAGAATTGGGGAAATACACTGGCAGTTATTGATCTGAGTTCAAATGCACTGTCAGGGAACTTTCTGAATGAGACCATGCAGTTTCAGGCTCTAACAACCATGAAGATCCGAAACAATTCTTTAGTTGGTTATCTTCCTTCCTTGTTAGGAAGTTATCAAAACTTGGCAATACTTGATCTTAGTCTAAACAAATTCACAGGGCCTATTGAACCAAGCTTTTTCACTTCATCGACTTTGACGAGTTTAAATCTCTCAGGAAATAGTTTGACTGGGTCTATTCCAATTCAAAGCCCACATTCGACTAAATCGCAAATCCAATCTTCATATACTCAGCTAGAGACTCTTGATTTATCTGATAACGTGCTATCTGGTTCATTGCCTCCAGAGCTCAGTAGCATGCAAAGACTTAAATTGCTCAACCTTCGAAAGAATACCTTATCGGGCGAATTACCAAGTGAAATAACTAAGCTTGGTGGCTTGGAATACCTTGACCTTTCTGCTAATCAGTTTGAAGGAAAGATCCCTGATATGCTTCTGCCAGGCCTTAAGGTACTTAATGTTTCCTATAATAATCTATCGGGTACAATCCCTCAGAGTTTGAGGAGGTTTCCCAGTACCTCATTTCATCCTGGAAATGCTTTACTAGTTGTTCCAGATGATATTCCTCCGCCACAAAATGGCTCTGAAATTTTTGAGAATGGGGGTCAGCATAGTCACTTTAATTCCGGTGTTCGAGTAGCACTTATAGTTGGCTCTATTGGTGCTGTCATGTTGATCCTCTTTGTATCAACAGCATTTTATGTGATGCGATCTCAAGAATTTTGTGGTAGTAATGGATTTAGAAGCTCAATTGCTGGAAGAGATTTTGGGAGATTCCGACGTCCCAATATGTTTAAGTCTTCTAAAGATGATTCTGTGCCCACTTTGATGAGTTTTTCAAATGATCATTTGTTAACTTCAGCTGCTAGATCCATGTCTGCAAAAAAGGAGTTGTTGACTGAGACAGTAGAACATGGTTTTTCAGAGATAAAAGAGGGTGCTTCAGAATCTAGAAAAGTTAATGCACAAGAACTGTGTGCTACTGCCACGGAATGGAAATCTTCTCCTGGCTCACCATTGTCATCTTCGCCTCGTTTCACCGATTCACACATATGTGAGCAACCAGTGACATTGAATGTATACTCACCAGATAGATTGGCAGGAGAATTGTTTTTCTTGAACCATTCTCTAATATTCACAGCTGAGGAATTATCTCGTGCCCCAGCTGAAGTTCTTGGTAGAAGCAGTCATGGGACCTCCTATAAAGCTACATTAGATAGTGGTCACGTGTTGACAGTAAAATGGCTGCGAGTTGGTCTTGTGAAGCGTAAAAAGGAGTTTGCTAAGGAAGCAAAAAGAATTGGAAGCATTATACAACCAAACATTATCTCGTGGAGGGCTTATTATTGGGGTCCTAGGGAGCAAGAAAGATTAATCATAGCAGATTATGTTGCAGGAGATAGTTTGGCGCTCTATCTTCATGGTAAAACTCCCAATGGCTTGACCATACGTTAGTTCTTGTTTGGCCAATTCAGGAATGATTTCTATGATTTATGTTCTTCAATATTTCTTGTCCATATCAAGTGCTAACCTTTGGATTTTGTCAGTTTTCTCAACAAAACTTTGAAAGCTGATTTCTCCAATCTGATGCCTTCATTTGCTTATTTGATGATAATATGAAGAAAAATTCTAAATGAACAATTTTATGGAAAGTACGCCTTCAAAATTGTTTTAGGAATATCCTTGTGAAATGCATACTGAAGTTAGGACACTGCCACTTTTATGGTTTTCGTCTCCATAATTGGGTCTATTTGGTTCTACCAGTGATACTTCTTAAAATTGTGAACTCGACGGGCTACCCAAATTCCGCCTGGGTTTTGTATTTTCAACTGCCGTTTGCCTTTGCACATCTTGATATGTGTTGCTACCTCTTTTATCTAATCAAGTTCATACGCATGATTACACTGGAAAGTTATTTGCTCTGTTCCTCTGGATAGAAATTCTGACCTTCGTAATTATATCCAAGCAGATACTGTGTATGTGGGGCTTGGGATAAATGACATTGCCTTAACGCCTATTCTTATCCAAAAAAATTGCATAACTAAAGAGCTTGTCTTTTTGGGTTGAGATGTTAATAGAAGGGTTTTCACTATTGAAGAAAATATTTGTCAGGTAGGCTGGATATTTTAATTGTTAAGTGGTCCTTTGGATTCCAAATAACCCTATACTGCGAGCAGGAATACCTATCCAGAGACACCCTTATCCCTTTCAACTTAGCATGACTGAAGTTGAGGTTTATTGTTCTATAAGCATAGAGGTTTGGTAGCATGGAGGCAAGAAAATTTTCGATTGATAGGACAAGGAATTTGACAAGATTGGAATGAAATGATCTCTAAAAAACAGTCCTATCTATTCCAGATGGGGTAGATTTGTTGTATATATGCTGATGATAGTTTGGCTAGGAGTCGAAAAATTTATTTGTTGAAATACCAGCGATAAGAGGAAGTTTTCTTTGGTCAAGTGACAAAACAGCTTGATTGTTGGTCTCATGCTGTGAGCTGCTCTTATTCATTATAGTCTTCTGTCCTTCAGGAGGCTTATGTTGATTTTTTTTTCTACGTTACATCTGCATAGTATTTTTAATCTTAAAATTATCATCCTCCCTGGCAGGTTATAAAACTTTGGCTTTATGTTTCCTTTGTATGTTTACTTTGCAGAGTCAACACCAAGAAGATACTCGCGTTTGTCGGTTAGCCAGAGGATAAAAATTTCAATTGACATCACCCGGTGTTTGTGTCATCTTCACGAAATGGGCATTCCTCATGGTAACCTGAAGCCGACAAACATACTCTTGACTGGACCGGCCCTCACTGCCCGCCTTACAGACTTCGGTCTCCACCGTCTCATGACACCAAGTGGGACGGCTGAACAGATGCTGAATCTGGGGGCACTTGGTTACCGAGCCCCAGAATTGGCAACTGTGAAGCCAATGCCATCATTCAAGGCCGACGTATATGCCTTCGGAGTGATACTAATGGAGCTCTTAACCCGCAGAAGTGCTGGTGATATTATTTCAGGCCAGTCAGGTGCGGTTGATCTCGCAGATTGGGTTCGGATGTGCGCAAGAGAGGGGCGGGGAACTGATTGCTTTGACAGGGACATTGCAGGCTTGGAGGAAGCTCCAAGGGTGATGGATGAACTGCTTGCCGTGTCACTTAAATGTATTCTTCCTGTAAATGAGAGACCTAACATCAGGACAGTTTTCGAAGATCTCTGCTCCATAACATTGTGAGATTCTTGTGAATGTAAGGGGCATTCAAATTTCCCAAAAAATTTTCCTGGGTTTTGGAGCCTTTTAGTCAAGGCTGGTTTTTTTTTTCCTCACATTTCCATGTAAAGGGATTGTTGATCCATTGATTGGTTGATCTATTTCCAGATTGGGGTTCGGTTGAGAGGATGTAACTCTACTAATTTCTAATGTTTACTCTGCTTTAATTCATTACACCGTCAAAAAAAATGTAATATATGTGTTTTTTTTTTATTCTTTGGAATCAGAAGCATTCATCGCCAAATTAAACATCTAAAGCTGGTTCATAGGCCAGATCACATCGAGCAAATTTACAGTTCCCTGCATCTTTTAGCTGCAAAGCTAAGCCATCTAACATATCATATATCTCTAAGTGAACCCCATCTTCTACAGTGAATGCATGAACCTTTCCATTTACCTGCACAATGCTTTGGCCTGGTGACTTCCTTGCCCTCTTTTGCTTCATTATTACTCGAATTTTCGCCACACCTTCCCACCTATCTTTTGCAGCATAAATATTTGCCATGGAGACATATGATACAGCTGCATGCGGATCTAACTCGAAAAGCCGCTGTGCCACATATTCAGCGATCTCAGTTGCGCGATGAGTAAGGCAAGCACCAAGCAATGCACCCAGCACAACAGCATCAGGCTCAATAGGCATGTTTTCAATGAATTCTAATGCCTCTCTTAGTCTTCCTCGCCGCCCATGGAGATCAACCATGCAGGCATAGTGCTCTAATCTAGGCTTAATTCGATACACTTTGCACATTGCTTCGAAATATTCCAGCCCTGCTTCAAGAAGACCTCCATGAGTACATGCTTGAAGAACAGCGAGAAACGTCACATGATTCGGCTGCAACCCCGATTCCTTCATTCGTGAAAAAACATCCAGCGCTTGTGTAAAATCCCCGTTCATCGCGTAGCCCATGATCATAGTTGTCCAAGAAACTACAGTTCTTTGATGCATCCCGTCAAAGAGTCTTCGAGCATCATCAATAGAACCACATTTTGCGTACATATCCATGAGTGCATTGAGAACAACTACATTCTGATCAAATCCATTTCCAACTACATATCTGCTCATCATTCTACCAAGCTCAAGAGATCCAGTTTGGCCACAAGCAGAAAGAACAGCAACAGTAGTGACGGCATCGGGCTTCTCCCCTGAAGTTTCCATGGCACTAATAAAAAGTTTCATGGCCTCATCGACATTTCCCTTTTTCACATACCCATCGATCATAGCACTCCAAGAAACACAGGTTCTATTCAACATGTTATCAAAGCAGTAACGAGCAGCTTCGATATCTCCGCACTTCGAATACAATGAAATAAGAGTATTAACTACAGGAATCTCCGAATCAAATCCTTCTTTAATCGCAAGAGAGTGAGCGAGCTTACCTTCTAAAGCCCGTTCTGATTGCGCATATGCTGACAACAAGCTCGCAATAGTGCTCAAATCAGGCCGAACACCTTTATTACTCATCTGTTGAAAGAATGCAGTGACTTCATTGTACCTCTGAAGATAGGCATAACTAGAAATCATAGAATTCCAAGACACCACAGACCTTGCGGACTCTGGAATCTCATCAAACACCAACTCTGCCGATAGTAAATCCGCGCATTTTCCATAAGCAGCAATCAAGGTGTTCGCCATGGATATACAATCTCTCCTTCCAAGTTGAATTCCCAAACAATGAACCATTTTTGCCAAGATTAAATCTTTCTCCCATGCACACAACTGTATCAAGGTTACGATCGTGATCGAATCAGGCACAATCTCCGCCGACCTCATCCGGCGGAAAAGACCCAAAACTTTATCACAAGAACCCAATTCATAGAAGCCCATAAGCATGACATTCCAAACCGCGACATCCCTCTCAGGCATTCCCTCAAACAACTCTACTGCCACATCTAGTCTCCGACATTTTACATACATATCGACCATCGCCGCACCCACAAAGACATCTGATGAGAACGAGGATTTGACGACATGGGCATGAATAATTCCAGGATTAAAATGATTGGGAATCCTCGCGAAGGCTTTCAAAACAAAGGGGAAGGTGAGGTGGTCGGGTTCTACGCGGGATCGCTTCATCTGGCGGTACAAAAAGATGGCGTCTTGGTAGAGGCCTTTGTTCACAGTAGCTCGGATGGTGGAGTTCCATGAAGCAACGGTCGATGGAATTAAAATACAGTTAAGGAATGGAGCAGACATTAGTCACTTCCTTGGCGGGAATCATTACGAGCTTATAAACAAAACCTTTTCCATGCTCAACCCGAAAACTCCGTATGGATCCTAGTTTTGGCATCCGAAAGCCCATGTTGGATCCTGTAAGTTCAGATCCAACAGGGCATTCTACAAGAAAATTATGAGATCAACAATACCGAGTTGAATGAAAAGCATCACAAATTGTACAGAGTGTGCATGGCTCTCAGTGCAGGTGTTACAGCTAATTAGCTTCTTTTTAAAGGAGCAGTGTAACTGACAACCAATAGGCCATCCATCTATAGCTATATATCCAGCCAAGTGTACAGTGTGTATGGCTCTCAGTGCAGGTGTTACAGCTAATTAGCTTCTTTTTAAAGGACCAGTGTAAGTGACAGCCAAAAGAGCATCCATCTATAGCTATATATGTCTCTCAGTGCAGGTGTTACAACTAATTACCTTCCTCGTAAAGGAGAAGTGTAACCGACGAGCAAATTAAGAGCATCCATATATAGCTATGTATCCAGTCAAGTGTACAGTACGTGCATGGCTCTCAGTACGTGTGTTTTAAAGGACTAGTGTAACTGGCGGCCGGCCAAAGAGCATCTATATATATATATATTATATACGTGAAGCTAGCGGTAGAGATCGAGATTAATTTGAGAGTAGTCATGGCATTCAGGGGTGGTGTCGCTGCTCATGCTGTAGATTGGAGGGCGACGGTCCTACTATTGTTGTTGATTAGGGTTTGCATTACAGTGAGCAGTGATCATGAGGTGGTGGACGAACTGGAGTTTCCACAACTGAGTATAGAGGAAGATATGGAGTTGGAGAGGCAGGTGATGCTTCTCAACAAGCCAGCAGTCAAATCCATAGAGGTAATTCCGATCGATCAAACGATGTATAGTCTGCACCAACTATAGTGGTCTTTTCTTGATGCACGCACGCATCCATTCTCAATTAATATATATAGCCATGCATGGATCAATTAAAAACAAGCTTCCTTCCACCTTACATTTAGTGTTAGCTTCTACATGATCTAAGTTTCCTTCCATAGTTGTTTCAATGAAAATTTTTGAAATTAATTTTCATCACAGAGTGGATATGGAGATATCTTTGATTGTGTGGACATCTATAAGCAGCCAGCTTTTGATCATCCGTTGCTGAAGAACCATACTATTCAGGTTAATTGGTGTCCTTATATATATATCCATTCGCTTATTATGTTTCAATGAGAAAATTATTTTTCAACTCGATTATGAACTGATATTTATTTCTGAAATTGCTTAATATATAGCCGATTCCAGCATATTTCTCCGAACGTCGTAAGAAGGATTCAACAACAGCTGCACAGCCAAGATTCAGATTCATGAAGGAGGATTGTCCATCAGGAACAGTCCCTATTCGGAGGACTCGGAAAGAAAGCATCATAGGGGCACGAATATTCAAACCAATCTATTATGAGAGATACTTCGACAATGGACAATCGCCAAACCCTGCAGATCCTAGGATAACGTATCATGTACGTAATACCTGCATCTTTTTGACGTAATTACATCATGAAGATCGATCAGCTTAATTAACTAAGGGAACTTATATATATATATATATATATATATATATATATATATATATATATATATATATAGCTTTTCGACATTAAAGCTAGCGAAAATGGACTAATCCTAGTGTATTTTTCTCCTCAGATTGCAACATATGCGGGACCATTCGATTATCATGGTGGAAGAGGCCATATCAATGTCTATGGTGTGCCAGACGTCAATCCCAACGACAGGCAATTTAGCGCTGCTGGATTCGCTCTTTCTAACGACAAAGGACCACTAGAAGTTGTACAATCTGGATGGATCGTAAGTATAATTAATCTCCAGAAACTTAATTTCTTATATGTATATTATTGGTACAGTTCTTCTCAGTTCTTAATTATATCGTTCTAGCATCGCTAAATTACTAAGCAAATTTCAATATTATCTTGCAGATAAATCATGCATTGTATGGAGATAACAATACTCGGTTCTACATATACTGGACGGTGATAGCTTTGATACTAGAATTGGCTTTTATATATAGATTGCTCCCAATGAAGCTATATTTCTTATTAATTAATCTCCTCTTTTTTTTATTTTGTTTAGACAGATGCTTATAAGAGTGTTGGTTGCTACGATCTTATGTGTCCTGGATTTGTTCTAGTTAATTCGAGTATTCCTGTAGGTGCTTACATTGAGCCAATGTCCACTTATGGGGGACAACAGTATGAAATTATCCTTGAAATTTACAAGGTAAACCAAATCAACCATCATCCATTTTATGTATAGCATTGATTTTGATCGCAGGATCGATTAATTATCAACCTCAAAAAATAAAATGTTTCATAGATGTATGTCTCTTTAACCCCTTACAATTGATTTATAATTTCTTCATGCTGTGTGTATATATATATAGGATCGTCTTAATGGAAATTGGTGGCTGGCTTTTGAGGGTGAACCTGTGGGATACTGGCCGAGGACAGTCTTCAATACTTTACAAGACCATGCTAATGACCTGAGGATGGGTGGCTTGGTAGGGTACACCCAAGACGTCCAAGGACCGGCGATGGGGAATGGCCATTTCGAAAACACAGGTCCATATCCGTGCTATATCAAGGGCATTGCGACGGTGGACGAGCAGGATAAAGATCATGAAATCAGCGATGGCCATGACTGGCAAACTCGCCTGACGAAGCATGAATGCTTCAAGCTCAGTTCTTTCCTAAATCACGAGTTCTACTTTGGTGGACCTCCAGGTTGTCCGCCGTGATCATCTAGTACGTATTAGTGTGTTCATGTATTGTTGAGCTCACTAGAGCTAGATGATCTTTTGGCATGCGTGCAATATACATGCGCATGAGTATGTTGTACGTTCTTGAAAGGTTTGGAATGAAATCATATATGAATAAATGAGCACTGATTTGTATACATGTCATGTACATGAGATTGAATTGGCAGTGAGATACCGATAGAATAGATCGACCATTTTTTCATCGGAAAGGAATGGAAATTATACCTCTCGGAGGCGGAGGCGGAGGCGGCGACATTATATTCTCACGTTTGACAATCTTTTAACGCACTTTGATTTCAATCACAGTCACTTTACAGTATTTGTCAATTAAACGTCCAATTTGCATCACACAGTTTCCTTCTTTTCTAAACTTACCCCACATTCCAAAGCTTCTGCAAATGTCCCTGTAGAAGCATTGCAACAAGCGTATGCTATAACACAAGATAGAAAAAAAAAATTGGAAAAAAATAGTAGCTTTGAGAACTTCCAGATCGAGTACGCCTTTTGCCATCCTTCAATGTTGATCAAAATATTTTTACTTTTATCAGCAATCATCTTTAATTGCTTGCTACCTGAAACAATTCGAGTGACATGTTAGTAAACATAATATGTTGCAGAAGAACATACTACAAAGCATTTGAAAATTAAGCCACTAGGAGAAGCCTAGCTAGCAGAATATATATCGTGTACAAAATGAATGAAAAAAACAAAATAACAACTGATATAGTGCAGCCATATCTTCTGTAAGACCTATATTAGCTCATTATTCCAAAAGGTACTCAGAAAATTAGAGAGTGCAACTAACGATAATTCCATACCATTTGAAGTATGGAACTACCATTGGTAGCTTACTACTTTTAGAGTTATTTGAGTAATACTACTCTGCAACGATTGAAAGTAGATCTTTCAATATCTTAGCTACATGGCTGATGATGAAGACTTAATTAGTTGTTATTTGGTTGCGGGTGCATGGCAATAGCCAAGGTTCGAACACCCATGCATAAAGTTAGAAAGCAAAGAAACATTCACCATCGATCTCCTTCTACGTACGTACGTACTATATATACTTGATCCAGACATAAGAAACTGCAAGAACTTGTTATATCTTGTGAATTAATTCAGCATTATATACCTCCGCTATCCAACAGACAAATGCACATCAGATGGAGCAAGAGCATCAACCAATACCAAGTTGAACACCATAAAAGTTGTCAATTTAACCAAGTACAACGGATAAACAAAAGATACTAATTCTGTGAAATAAACTTCGTAAGGATATGAAGTCTCTGAATGCTAGCTACACAGAAAAGAGGTTTTTTTTTTTATCTTATCTCATATTCCCATAACTTTAGCAAAGGAAATTGGAAAGAAAACGAATGCATGAAGCTGAAGATTGGTCATATCAACTTAGACCTCTCCTTCCATTAATAGGTCTCTCCAGTTGTTGTTGGTGGTGCAACTGCTGGCATTATGAGCACACTCATGTGCCATCCCCTTGAAGTTGTTAAGGTAAGACAATCTCTTGTGGTAAATATGAAGATAGGAATGTGCTATGGATTATTGTTCTAATATTATAGCAATATTCTGTCAAAAACGTGCTTTCTATTCTTTAAACAATATTCTGGCAAAATCTAGTTTGCTGCTTTATATCCTTCTTTCATACACATTACAAATTCATATCTAACAGCCACATATCCATATCCAACAAAGCGTTGGTCAACAAATAGGACGGTTAGCATGATTAAAGTCAAAGAATCAATTCAAATGAGAAGAGCTCTTAACATGTCTAGCTACAGTACTAACTCTTACTGATTAAGAGATAAGTTAAGCTATCATATTAGTAGAAGTGAGGAGAAAAGAGATATTTATTCTCAGGAAACAGAGCAAAAGTCTTTTACCTGGCATCACCAAGTTTCCTTGAGATTTCAGGAGTAAGTTTCTTTTTTGATCCTTTCCTTCTTCCCCTTTTTTAGGCTATATAGATAATAAAAAAAATAAATCATCTTTCTATCAAAGAGAAACATAATTACGGCATTTGTAGTCGACATGATCGACGGAAAACAAAGAAGCTGCTTTGCTCTATAGAAATACACCAAAGTACATATACACATAATGAGCAAAGGTATCAAAATAACACAAAAAAACAAAGTTGATTTTTAAAAGAAGAAGTTCATCGAGATGATACCATTATTGATCTCCTTTTCGATCAAGAGTTCATCATCTCATTAACCTTCTCCATCGTCTTCTTAGCAGAGTCTTCCCTGTCATAAAATTAAACCAATTTTTCCTCCACTCTTTAAAAAATTAGCAAAATAAATACCGGAATCCATACTGAGGCTGCTGCTCAACAGCCTTCCGCTTGCGGTGAGCGACGGCCTCGTACTCGAGGTTTTTAAACTGCTCGTACCACAAAATTTCTTAGTTTAGAAGAAAGGTGGATAAAAGTAATGGAGGAGAAAGGTTCGTGAGAGAGACCTAATAAGAGGAGGAGGATGATGAGAATGAAGATGAGTCAATATGGGAAGATGACGCTGGGCTCGAGGCCGAGGGTGATGCCAAGCATCAGCATGGGCTAGAACAGCAGAGACATGTCGTAGTTGATGATGGGTATGCGAGAGCCTAAGTGGTTAGCTCGTGAATCATGCACGCGACGGACTTGATGTCGAAGCCGATGATGAGGTTGAGCATCGGCACGAAGATGCCATGGCCACCGATGCCGCCCACCGTGCCGAACACCGACCTCAAGAAACTGACCAACGTCGTCACAAGACTCTGCCAACTAACATCAATGTGTGGACCCGTGCCCCTGGTACGATATGTGTCGTGATGAATATGATTAGATCTAGTTCTAAAAGAAAAATCTGGATCTGACAAAATAAATAAATAATCTAGTTCTAAAGAAGCAGACCTGCTTCAGGGACATGGGATGGGGACGTCAACCTCCATGAGACCTATCGAATACTAACCATCTCCTTCATTATCTCTCTCCAACTTCTACAAACACCAACAAATCAATCAAAATATCCGTGACCAAATAGCTTAATGTAAGTGGAATCCATCACAGGGAATCATTCAATATCAAAACCTCAACTTCTCTTAACCATTGCTTATGAAATTCTATTGGATCTCAAACAGTGACTGATAAACCATACAATCCCACTCCATAGAATAAACATCAAAGCCTAGATTGACAGTTCATTTGATGCAAGCAAAAAAGATAGTCTAATTCACAAATACTTCAAGCCAACAAATTAGAAGCTCCCTCCACTTGCCAACTATATTCGCATTTAATCTCAAAGATGGGTGAGTAGGAAACTATCAACCTGCATTACAACGCTACACAAATCACCCAAACTGAAGGAGATTAGACATATGATCAAACACTTTTCAGGCAAATGAAGGATAGAAGAAGAATGAAACAAGAAAGTGTGATGATTGCAGCATACCCACAAACACCCAACACATTTCCTAGAGCAATTGGTTGATACAATACCAGTACTATATCCACCATTTACATTGACAAATACAGATAAAACATGGATCTTTATCACAATTCACAACCCAACAAAAAGGACCCCAAAACAACATCTATATCTGACTCTAGAAACCGATGTGAGAGCATCACAGCCTCAAATCCAACGAACCCACTGTCCCTTCTACAGTTTCAACGCACAAACTCTACACCTCGGATACCAATTAGGGCTTCTCTTGTGGCGAAAGAAGGCGTTAACCAGTATGTAACCGCACTCGTAACTGCCTACGTATTTTACTCTCCTCACCGTTGGATTCATCAAGCCAGTTTATGATTAAACTCACCCTCCCTTGTAAGGTTGATTAAGGTGAGGCACTGAATACAGCCGGCAAGATAGGTACCTGATGGATATTTCCTCTACTTTCGACGGTCATTTTTCCACGTATGTTTCCTACCCCTTAAAATGTTATTAGGTGGCCCATGTGCCACTTGACACAGCTAATCATTCACCCCCACTCTCCTTTCTCTTGTCATTCAGTTATTATTATTGACATGGATGTATTTACGTCAGGTATGTGATCGAGATAGTTCACATTATGGTACATTGCTAAGCTTGATTGCTTCATATTCTTCTGTGATTGAAGTTCTTCATATCGTGAAAGGTGATGGAATAACTCTTGAACAACGAGTTGATGCAGGTGTTTTATTGGATTTGTTATATTCTTTTGAATTCATATTTGATTTGCATTTGATGAAAAATATATTGGCAGTAACAAATGAACTATCAAAAGCACTACAGAGAAAAGAACAAGATATTGTAAATGCTATGAATCTTGTCAGAATATCAAAGGAGAGATTACAGAATATGAGAAATGAAGGTTGGGATTCTCAAATCGATGAAGTATGTTCATTTTGTAAAGATTATGATATTGCTGTTCCTTGTATGAATGATAAGTATGTACCTCGTGGTCGATCGCGCCGAAAGGGTGAAGATATCACATATGATCGTCATTATCGTATTGATTTATTCTACACAGTAATTGATATGCAGCTTCAAGAGTTGAATAATCGATTTAATGAAGTGAATACAGAATTGTTGCTATGCATGTCTTCTCTAAATCCAAAAGATTCACTTTCATCTTTTGACAAATCCAAATTGGTCCGTCTTGCAAGATTTTATCCCGTTGAGTTTTCAGAGGTGGATCTTATGGCTCTCGACAATCAACTCCAGACTTATATTGTGAGGACCCGTACCTCCAACCCGGTCCGACCGCGTTAGGTCGAGGGTCTGGGTTTGTGGTTTGGCTCGGTTGGCCCTGGGATGCGATCGGTTGATCCCATCACTGTTTTTGACCCCAAGGGCATTTTGGTAAATATGCTCCCTGGCGGTCAGTTTCACACCCGCGTTGCACACACTGACCTTGTTTGTGTTAGTGTTTGTTTAGAATGGCTAGGTGGGCCCGGATCGGAAGATCCCGGCTCGGGCACTCAGAAGCCTACTTTTGGGCAGCTGGTGGCCCGTGAGCGGTCACCGCTATCGATCGCTCGACAACTATCGATCGCTCGACCGCTATCGATCGCTCGACGGCTATCGATCGCTCAACCGCTATCGATCGCTCGATAACTATCGATCGCTCGACAGCCTACTTGGATCGATCCGGGTACTGTGCAGAGCAGTTGCACCTGCGCAGGGCAGGTGAGCTTCCTTCGTCCTCCTTTGTCAGGAGAGCAGGAGAGGAGAGGTCCTCTCCTTCACCCTCTCCCCCACCTTCCCGACCTTCCCCCTGCTCTGCTCCTTCACTTCTCCCTTCTCTCTTCTTCCTTCTCTTCTTCTTTCTTCTCCCTGGTTGTTTCTTCTTCCCGCAAGCAGAGCTTGCTCTGTTTCTCTTTCCGGGCAGCCAGCTTTCTTCTCTCCGTTCTCCCTCCTCCGGCCACAGTTTTGGGAGCTTGAAAGCTTGTTGGATTCGTGGCAACGAGAGGAAGACTCATGGTGTGGTGTGGAACATCGTTGGTGGCTGGTTTGCGAGGGATCAACCGAAGAATGCGCAGTCCGGTAGGTGTTCTACCTACATGAATTAATTAATGGGTTTAGTTAAATCTAGCCGTTAGATTGTGATGAAATTATGTTGTTGAATTCATGTTGCTTAATTTAGTCTCTGATTTAAGTTTCATGAACTTTGGTTAAGATTTCAGTAGGATTTTAGCATGATAAATCTCGGATTTCCGGTTTTCTGCTGTTCTTGAAGAACAGTCAGCTTGCGACGAGTTTTCTGGCTTGTACATGCATGATCTTGGATTTTTATGAGAGATAAGAGTTGTAGATCTGTGAGTCTACTTTCAAACCCAATTGATTTCATATTTGTCCGATTTTTCTACGAGTTTTGGTGATTTGTATACGAAACTGTGTCGGTGCAGAGTTGCTGATGAATAGTGCCACGGATGATCCGTGGATCAACCGTCGCGGTCTCCACGGTCGACCGTGAGGTCTCCAAGGTCGACCGTGAGCCCGAAAAATAGCGAAATTAACCCTCACGGTCGATCCGTTGATCGACCGTCAACCTTAGATTTTTCACGGTCGATCCGTTGATCGACCGCCAGCCATGAATAGTGTTTTTTGTTAATTTTCGATGTTTTATCATGTTTGATTCTTCGGGATTCATGTGATTGGTATTCCTAGAGATTTCGATGGCTAGCATGTTCTAATTGGTTGTTTTTAGATGATTAATTGTTTGATTTTCGGCATGTCTAATTAGGTATAAATCATCCTTGTTTAATTAGCATTTAATCAAATGTCATGCTTATTTATATGTATATTTAGCTTGTGGTTGAACCAAGGGGGTTGTGCCCCTTGGGATGTTTAGCTAATTAAATGGCAGAGGGTGTGTCTTAAATGTGGTTGATTATTATCTGTGTGGCCGGGGTTGTGCCCCCGTTGTAGAAATTGCTTGCTAACGGTCCGTGGGCGCCGTTATAGTATGGTATAGTTGTAGTTTAAACCTTTATCTGCTTTATGCATGTTTACCCTCCGGCAAGCTTGACGCTTCGCCTAGCCCGTGTATGGTGTCTTGGCATATTGTTGCATGCTGCTATTCCTGTATCTCTGTGCTTGAGCATTTCATGTATCTGTTTGCATTAGAAGCATCAGGCTAGGTGGTAGACGATGGTTTCGATCGTTGATCCTGGGTTCTCGGGTAGCCCGGATCTAGCCATAGGACCGGGGTTTGGGGTAGTCGAGGATTAGGACGTGATTGTATCAGTGATCATGTTTAATATCATTCGAGGATTATCAGGTAGTCGGACTGAAATATTATATTATTTGAGGTTTAGAGGTCGTGTCGCTTCTCCAAGGCCAGGTGCTAAGGATGGTTGTCGATGTCCATGACATGTGTCCCCAGGCAGTGGCTTCCTGCTGGGTAAAGGGTGTTCCTACTGGTTCTGTTTCTTGGTTTCCTCCCAGCGTGTTTGGATGGTATTCCCAGCGTGGTCGGTTGAGAAGAGTAGGATCCCTTGGGGAATCGATAGGGGTTATGGGACCCCGTGGCATCCTTTAGACTTAGGCGGAGGAACGACACTGTTGTGTTCCCTTTCCTTTGTGAGTGACGTAGCGTAGAACCCTACTGAGCAAGCTTTGTTGCTCACTCCTACCTGGGCTGCATCGGCGATGCAGTCCCTTCTTTTTCAGGTAGTTGCGGTGTTGGAGGCGGTACTCCCCTTGGTGGTGCGTGAGATCGAGGATATCATCAGTTTATTATATTCAATTGATGTACAGTTTTAAATGTATAAATTGTAATCTGAAGGAGAAATGTATTGTATTTCAATTTGATGTAAATTTGATCAGAGATTGTTGTACTAGATGAATTGAATCATTATTATATCTTTTTAAAGTTAGATTGTATTATGATTTGATGATATGATAGTTTAAATTAATTGTGAATATTGTAATCATGCACCAGGTTTAAAATTGATGTTCAAAGGGGAGGCTCTCGCTGTTTGATTTAGAGTTTAGGACCCTCACGTCCCGGTCCGGATGGGTTTTCTGGGTCGGGGCGTGACATATATTATGGATATGCACTCTAGTAAGGAGTTTCTAGAATTGAATGGCATAACTGAGCTTGCAAAAAAAATGGTTAAGACAGGAAGATATACAGTATATCCATTGGTTTTTTTGCTCTTGAAGTTGTCGCTAATTTTACCAATTGCAACTGCAACTGTTGAGCGAGTATTTTCCGCTATGCATGTGAGGACCTGCCTCTCTATCCCTGTGGCTCGTTGTAGACCACAAGGGCAATTTGGTAAATTGCGCCTTGTTGGTTTGTTTCACACCTGCGTGTGCACACACCAGCCTTGTATGTGTTAGTGTTTGTTTAGAACGGTTAGGTGGACCCGGGATCGGAAGATCCCAGCTCGGGCGCGCGAAAGCTTGCCTTTGGGCAGCTGACGCCCTTTGAGCGATCGATCGCTCCTTGGGACGATCGATCGGACTCGTGAGCAAGTCGATTTGTTTTGATCCGGGGCGAGAACGATCGATTGCTCCTTGGAGCGACCGATCGGACTCGCGTCGGTGACTTTTCTGCTTCGCGAGGACGGCCACCGCTGGCCGTCGCTCTCCTCTGTCAGAGGGGGGGAGGACTTTCCCTCCCCTCCCCTCACTTTTCCCCCTTTCCCCCGGCTTTCCCCTTCCCTTTTCCCTCCTTTTCTTCCCTTCCTCTTCCTCCTTCTCTTCTCTTCTTCTTCCTTCTTTCTCTTCTTTCCCGCGGTGCTCTATTTCTTCCCTTCTCCGCCAGCGAGCTTCATCTCCTCCGTTCTCCCTCCTCCGACCATCTTTTTCGGCGTTCTAAGGCTCGTTGGATCCGTGACAACGAGAGGAAGATCGCTGAAGTGGTTTGGAAGCTTGTTGGTGATCAAATCGCGGGGAATCAGCCGAGGAAAGCGCAGCTAGGTAGGGTTATACCTACTGATGTTTATTTCGGGTGTTCTTGAGATCTAGCCGTTGGATCTTATTGATCCTTGCTTTGTTGGGTTCCTTATACCTGTTAAAATTACTAATTTAAGTTTCATGTTAATCAATTGAGATTTGAGTAAGTTTTATGCAAGATTAGTCTCAGATTTCTGGTTTTCTGCTGTTCTTGAGAAACAGCCGGCTTGCGGCGAGTTTTCCGGCCGACGTGTACATGATCTTGGCTTTGCATAAACATAAGAGTTGTAGAACTATTCGTTAACTTTCCATTCCATCTTGGTTCTTAATTTTCCGATTTTTCTACGATTTCTTATGAATTGTTTGCTGGAGGGCTGCGTTGCAGCAATTAATGGGTAAGTTAGTTTGATTAACGATTTTGATTAGCGTTTTCCCGTTAATCTAACCGTTGGATGATTATGAATTTTGGATATGTTGATCCTGGTATATACACCTACTGGTGGTTAAGCTGGATCTTGAATCCGACGTCGTTTGGATATCGGATCGACGGGATAAATTAGCCCCTAAGTAGAGGCTTTGAGGGTTTTTTATTATAATATTATATTTTGGAATATAATATTATATTGTTACTATTCATCATTGGTTTTCGGGGTTGCTTCCCGTTGCAGTAGTCCGCGGTTGACGGTCGCGGTACCGTCGTAATGCCGGGACCCGCTGCGGATCGGCTGGCAGCGGTTGGTAGTACCGCTGCAGCGATCCAGTAGACTTATATGATGCTTGACATACTGTTGCATGCATTTCTTATTATCTGTGTATGTCATAGCATGCATTGTTGTTGTGTGCATTAGTTGCATTGGTTAGGGCGTGGGTGATCTTTGGGTCGCCGTCCCGAGGCTGGAAGCTCGGACTTAGCCCTAAGACCGGGGTTGGGTTGTTTGGACCCGGTTTGAATTGTGATGTCCAGTCGATTCGATGATAGGCTTAGATGACTGGTATACTTGTTGCTTGATGATTGTAGAGGTCGTGTCGGCCTCGAGTCGGATCTGAGGTGTAGCCGGTGTCCGGCTTTTCTTAAAACTCTTGAGTAAAGGTTTTGCCTACTCAGTGGTGTCTCTTCCCACCAAACAGTGTTCAATGTCCTGTTGAGAGTCAGCAGTGCCGTTTCTTGCTACTGAGTGTGACCCGACATGTGACCAGCCCGGCTGGAAGATCATGATCGGGGCCTCAGGGACACGCGGTGGGGTTATGGGACCCCTGTATACACCCAGGTCCTACTTAAGGGCGACACTGTTGCGTTTCCCTCTTCCTTCTGTGTGTCGTAGTGTAGATCCCTACTGAGCTTAGTGCTCACTCCTACCCGGGCTGCGTTTTGCAGGTGCAGGCGTCAGTTCTTCCTCTGTGGCCCCTACCGGGCAGTTGGACGGTGGCGCGGCGGCGCCTGGTGGCTTTTGAGAGGTGGCGATATTTACCGTTTTTACCCTTATGTTAGTTAGTCTCCTACGGGAGTGATGTTGTATTTTGGATCTTCCCCTCTCCGAGGATTTGTATATTAAATCTTTTTGAGTTCGTAAATCTGTGGTTCGAGGCTTCATTATAATATTGTCTTTTAATTGAGGGTGCTTTTGGTGAATTGTTAGGGAAACCAATAGGTTAGAGGGAACCCTCGCCGTTCTTTTTCCGCGTTGGTTAGGTTCCGGTTCGCGTCGCCCGGCCCGGTTGGGCTTTCGCGGGTCGGGGCGCGACAATGCATGTTGTGAAAAATAGATTGCGGAATCGAATGAGTGATGAATGGTTCAATGATTGCTTGGTTACATATATTGAAAGGAATGTTTTTGATAGCATTGACAATGAGAAAATCATCCAGCGGTTTCAAAATATGAAAACTCGTCGATGACAATTATAAAAGGTAATTTTTATGTAAAGAAATATTTATTCTATTGGTTTTACTTTTTTAAAGTATTTATATTATCATTATTTGATGACATATTTTTCTATGTGTAGATAATAGCATGTTGCCGACATTTGGATGCTTGAAGGAAAACTTTTTTAGGTCAGTTAATTACATTTTACTCGCATAGTCTTGTAGTTAGTTCTATAAATATTGTTACTGTTAAAGATATTTGTATTTGATGGAGTCTTAACAAATATGTACTTAAGGTACATTCTGCCCCCCTTATAAAATTTTCTTGCTTCGCCCCTGCGTTGGGGTTCACATTATGGTACATTGCTAAGCTTGATTGCTTCATATTCTTCTGTGATTGAAGTTCTTCAGATTGTGAAAGGTGATGGAACAACTTTTGAACAACGAGTTGATGCAGGTGTTTTATTGGATTTGTTATATTCTTTTGAGTTCATATTTGATTTGCATTTGATGAAAAATATATTGGCAGTAACAAATGAACTATCAAAAGCACTATAGAGAAAAGAACAAGATATTGTAAATGCTATGAATCTTGTCAGAATATCAAAGGAGAGATTACAGAATATGAGAAATGAAGGTTGGGATTTTCAAATCGATGAAGTATGTTCATTTTGTAAAGATTATGATATTGATGTTCCTTGTATGAATGATAAGTATGTACCTCATGGTCGATCGCGCCGAAAGGGTGAAGATATCACATATGATCGTCATTATCGTATTGATTTATTCTACACAGTAATTGATATGCAGCTTCAAGAGTTGAATAATCGATTTAATGAAGTGAATACAGAATTGTTGCTATGCATGTCTTCTCTAAATCCAAAAGATTCATTTTCATCTTTTGACAAATCCAAATTGGTCCGTCTTGCAAGATTTTATCCCGTTGAGTTTTTAGAGGTGGATCTTATGGCTCTCGATAATCAACTCCATACTTATATTATGGATATACACTCTAGTAAGGAGTTTCTAGAATTGAATGGCATAACTGAGCTTGCAAAAAAAATGGTTGAGACAGGAAGAGATACAGTATATCCATTGGTTTTTTTGCTCTTGAAGTTGTCGCTAATTTTACCAATTGCAACTGCAACTGTTGAGCGAGCATTTTCCGTTATGCATGTTGTGAAAAATAGATTGCGGAATCGAATGAGTGATGAATGGTTCAATGATTGCTTGGTTACATATATTGAAAGGAATGTTTTTGATAGCATTGACAATGAGAAAATCATCCAGCGGTTTCAAAATATGAAAACTCGTCGAGGACAATTATAAAAGGTAATTTTTATGTAAAGAAATATTTATTCTATTGGTTTTACTTTTTTAAAGTATTTATATTATCATTGTTTGATGACATATTTTTCTATGTGTAGATAGTAGCATGTTGCCGACATTTGGATGCTTGAAGGAAAACTTTTTGAGTTCAGTTAATTACATTTTACTCGCATAGTCTTGTAGTTAGTTCTATAAATATTGTTACTGTTAAAGATATTTGTATTTGATGGAGTCTTAACAAATATGTACTTAAGGTACATTCTGCCCCCCCCTTATAAAATTTTTTGGCTTCGCCCCTGGATATATAGATCATGCTATCATTTTGATATACATCATAACTTGTAAGAAACTTAGCAATTAGCTAAACATTTCATAAATATTTCAAATTTATGAAAAACTAGCGTATTAACTCAACTTATGGATAAATTTTTTTTTCCAAAAAATCGGATCGAAAGAAATTTAAAAAACCATCAAAAAGGGCTTAGAATACTTCC